>PVJD01001445.1:0-266429 GCA_004026545.1 Mormoops blainvillei | reverse complement strand
CAGAAGGCACTGGTGGCTGCGTGACACATCTGCAAGACAGCAGGGCCCACTGAGTGCATGGAGCGTGACACCAGTGCCCAGAAGTGATTTAGGGCAGGGGACAATTGTGACCAAGCTTTGGTTTTGTTAGGAGAGAGTGGGCTGCTATATTCTCATTAGTCTTTCCATTTTTAATGAGAAAACCACACACACACACACATGACTTTCTGGTCCCCTGGACCTAATAACTCTAGCAATTGAAGCACCAATGTCTTGCATTTGAAAGGCAGGTTAGTCCACAAAGGGGTTCCTTTGTGACCCCAGTGCAGGTCTGTGAAGTAGGTAGGGAGATGTCACCACTCAGGCCCCACCTCTGGGTAGGACTACACCTTATTCACAGTCCATCTCCAGGCCCAGCACAGCAGTAGTGGGCGACAGGGGCCAGCAGAGCATGAGGCATGAACAGGCCCCAATCATAGAGGCTCAGAGAAGGTACAGAGTTTGCTGAAGGCCACACATCTGAGCTGGCATCAGGGATCTGTGCAATGAGATACGGTAGCTATATCATGGGATGGAAGCCAAAAGCCACTCTCAGCCCACCACCTAGGGACAGGAACAAGTTCTCCAATCCTGGCATCGGTCCCACTATAGTCAGTATAGGGTATTTTAAAATACTGTAAAAATGTCTAACAAAATCAATTTTTTCACAGAAGCTTTCTAGCCAATCAAATCTAAGATGAACATGAAACCGGAACAGGGAACGTTACCAGGTTCACAGCTTTAAACAGGCCTCCAGTTAACGTGAAGTGCTGTGCACCTCAGAGTGGGGATGTAAAAGGGACCAGTGAGAGCGTCACAATAAGGAGGGAAACCCAGGGAAATGCCTTGGAAGAGCTATGAGAGAATCCAGGTAAGGGGGCCCCTTTCATCATGACCCATGGGATCATAGCGGGAAGCCCTGCCCGGAAGGATTCACCATGGATATTTTACTGAATTCGTACACGGTAACATAAGATTAATATAGAATCTAACACATAAGCAGTTCTTTTTAGCCTGTTTTTAAAGCCACAATATTTATTTAAGGAAAAAACAGTGCTGAATTTATGAAACATTCCTCAGCCTCCTACCTCCTAGATCAGGAGTTAGTAAAATCCTAACTATCAAAATTGCACTCAGATTAGCAACCAAAACAAACCTTTACTGAATCTCTGCTTTTTGTAGGTGCTATGTATCGCTTAGGAGCCAAGTTCTTCAGCTTAGTGCAACAAATACAAATAATATTAACTGAGGACTTGTTATGTACCAGGCATTGTATTAGGTGCTTGGAATTTAAAAAGGAATAAAACATGCCTGTTCCCTTGGGAGCTTGAAAACTAGTGGGGAATTCAGAGACTTAACCTGAAAGCAGGATCTGTAAGCACACAGAACATAAAGAGAACAGAGAAAGGACCCTCCACCACTCGTGGGGCTTTTGCAGGGTTCTGGGCTGCGAAGGGGAGGTGAACACTGACAGATTTCAACACAGTGATAAGAACACACTTAAAAGAAGAACACAGGTTAAAAAAAACAGAAAACCCAGCTAGAAAAGATGAATGTCCAGCCTCTAAACCCATCCCAATCTTGGACCTGCCAACGTCACAAACCAAGAGCCCAAGTTGGAGTGCGTTTTTATTTTTTAGAAGCTCGTATTAAGAAAAGTTCCCAATTCTTATGAAGACGAACTTACACTTGAGTAAAGCATTAGTTTCTGCAGTGCCCAGAACAACAAACTCTAATGGTTCGCTCTAAAAGACACATTGAGGGTGGACATACGAAAGTAGAGGAATCAGGGATTCCTCCTTATCAGGTCACCTGTGTTTACTGTCAGGATGTATCTGTTACTGGTCTTGGGCAGGATAGGCTGATGTTACGATACGTGGTCACTCCCTGATCACCCATCGGCAGAAATTGTGACAGACGCACACTCAGTGGAAGGGAGAGTCACCACAGTTCTGAACTACGTGGTGTGGAAAGCTGTACGTGATTAAAGAAAATTGTAGGTGCTGTGTGGGAGTCCTCTATCTGCCTTCCTGGATGATGCTGAGCAAGTGTGTATCTAGGATCGACTGGAAACCTTCAGAGGTTAAATAACACTTTCAAACAGGCAGTATTATAAAACTTCAACTGCAGATATAAACATATATTCATAGGTTTTATACTAAGACATTCTACAGTGCCCATTATGGGGGAAGTTTATTGGATAAATTTGTCTCTCTCAATTTTTGATACTGAATTGAATACTCAATGACATTTTTGTCCAAAAGCTGAAATTGAGTCAAAATTTATACCTGAGAAAAATGTTGACCTGTGTAATGAGAGATAAAGGGCTTTCCTTCTGGAGAAGACTATAAGCCAGATAATTTCAACTCTATTTATGCTGCTGAGTATTTAAAGTATATAATTTTTCACTAAATGACAGCACAATATATTTCATTTTAGGCACTCATCAAACACATTTAGGAGTCAAAAGTTTAAGGAAATCCTTTACAAATATAAGAAAAAGTTAATTATTCATTAGGAATCTTAGGATTTCTAGGGTCTATACTTGTTTCAAGAAGAAATATCTTAATTGAATAAAGAGTTAATATAGGTCACACTTGTGTAGATCATGAAAATATATGATAAAAAGTATGTTTCTCTTTTGGCTATGACAGGCTAATTTCAGTACTACAGTAAGTGATTTAAATGGTATGAAAATTAATGTTTATTTTTAAAAGCTTTTGAAGAATTGTTTTATTTATGTTGTATTTAATTTAGTTTATTGTCTCAAATTCTACTAAAAACCAGAGGAAAGGATTCTGGGAAGATGGTTAAGCAGGAAACAGGGCAGAATATGATGTAATGAGTCTGGAACTCTAGGGTCTGTCAAAGGCTTACAACTTACAGGCGGAAACTTGGATGGTAAATTGCAATGAATTTTGGAGCATTAAGACACCCCTAGGTTAAAAAAAAAAATTGAAGGAGTTTATTACATTTACACCTGAGTGAAAGAAATTCTCAGGAGAACTCTACAGGTTGAAATAGAAGGACATTAGACATAACTCAAAGATATTTAAAGAAATAAAGATCTTAGTAAAGGTAATCATAAAAGACAGTATAAACAGGGGAGCGAGACAGACCGTGAACCCAGGGTTCCAAAGCAGGAAAAGAAAGGCTCAAAACCTCTGGCCGTAAAAACCTGTGGGGAATGTAGCAGCAGGAGAAACTCCCAGCTTTACGGGAGAGTTCATTGGTGAGAACCATGCGGTCCAAGAATGTACACAAACCTACCCACCTAGGAACCAGTACCAAAAGGGCCCAATTTGCTTGTGGGTAGTGGGGGAAGTGACTGAAAGCTGAGAGAGCTGAGCAAGTAGCATAGTTCCCTCTCTATCCCTCCCACATATACAGTGCCACAATGCAGCCATGTAAGTTGCCTTACCCTGGCAAATATCTAAGGCTCTGCCCCTTACAATCTAACAGGTGCACCAGAGACCCCCAAAAAAAAAAAAAAAAATATATATATATATATATATATCTCAAATGAAAGAACAGGTCAAAGCTCCAAAAATAGAACTACACGATGAAGAGAAAGCCAACCTATCAGATGCAGAGTTCAAAACACTGGTAATCAGGATGCTCACAGAAATGGTGGAGTATGGTTGCAAAATAGAGGAAAAAGTGAAGGCTCTGCAAAGTGAAATAAAGAAAAATATACAGGGAACCAACAGTAAAGGGAAGGAAACCAGGACTAAAACCAATGATTTGGAGCAGAAGGAAGAAATAAATATTCAACTAGAACAGAATGAAGAAACAAGAATTCAAAAAAACGAGGAAAGATTTAAGAACCTCTGGGACAACTTTTAATACTCCAACATCCAAATTATAGGGGTGCCAGAAGCAGAAGAGGAAGAGTAAGGCATTGAAAACTTATATGAAAAAATAATGAAGGAGAACTTCCCCTACCTGGCAAAGGAACTAGACTTCCAGGAAGTCCAGGAAGCTCAGAGAGTCCCAAACAAGTTGGATCCAAGGAAGCACACGCCAAGGCACATCATAATTATATTACCCAAGATTAAAGATAAGGAGAGAATCTTAAAAGCAGCAAGAGAAAAGGAGACAGTTACCTACAAGGGAGTTCCCATAAGACTATCAGCTGATTTCTCAACAGAAACCTTATAGGCAAGAAGGGGCTGGAAAGAAGTATTCAAAGTCATGAGAGGCAAGGACCTACATTCAAGATTACTCTATCCAGCAAAGCTATCATTTAGATTGAAAGGGCAGATAAAGTGCTTCCCAGAGAAGGTCAAGTTAAAGGAGTTCATCGTCACCAAGCACTTACTACATGAAATGTTAAAGGGACTTACCTAAGAAAAAGAAGATTAAAACTATAAACAGTAAAATGACAACAAGCTCACGACTATCAACAACTGAACCTAAAAACAAAAACTAAGCAAACAACTAGAACAGGAACAGGATCACAGAAATGGAGATCACATGGAGGATCATCAGTGGACAGGGTCAGGGGGGAGAATGGGGGAAAAGGTACAGGGAATAAGAAGCATAATTTGTAGGTACAAAAATAGACAGGGGGAGGTTAAGCATAGTACAGGAAATGGAGAAGCCAAAGAACTTATATGTATGACCCAAGAACATGAACTAAGGGGGGAGGGGATGCTGGTGGGAAGGGGGTGCAGGGCAGAAGGGAATAAAGGGTAGAGAAAAATGGGACAACTGCAATAGCATAATCAATAAAATATACTTAAAAAAAGATAATGTAATCGCAACAACAGTTCTAACTCCATTTTTCCTACATGATTTAAGAGACTAATACATTAAAACACAACTATTAGTTTAAAAACTATTATTACTGTACCTTTGTGTTTAACTTCTACAATTTCCCCTGTGTAACTTAAGAGATGAATGCATTTAAAAAGTTATTACTATATGTTTTGGGCCACACAATGTATAAAGATATAACTTTGTCACATTGACAACTGAAAAAAGTGGGGGTAAAGCTGTACAGGGACAGTTCTGTACGTTACTGAAGTTAAGCTGCTATAAATTCAAAATGGAATGTTATAACTGTAGACTGTTAAATGGAATCCCCATGGTAACCTCAAAGAAAATCGCTACAGAACATACACAAAAGGAAATGAGAAAGGAATTCAAATGTTTCACTAGAAGAAAATCCACGATGCACAAAATGAGAAAGTGAGGCAGGAAATGAGGAACAGAAAAGCTACTAAGACATATGGAAAATAGAGAGCAAGATGACAGAAGTCTCTTATCAGTAATTACTTTAAATATAAATGGATTAACTCTCTAATCAAAGACAGGAAATGGAAAAACGGACAAAAACAATGATCCGACCATATGCTGCCTACAAAAGTATCATTTTAGATTAAATGACACAAATGGTTTGAAAGTAAAAGGATCGATATAGATATTTCATGCAAACAGTAACCAAAAGAGAGCAGAGGTAGCTACACTAATATTAGATAAATAGCCTTTAAATCAAAAAGGGTTATAAGAGAAAAGAAGGGCAGTATATATTACTAAAAGGTTCAATAAAACAAGAAGACATAAAAATTATAAGCATCTACACACCTGGTAAGAAACCATCAAAATATGTAAAACAAAAATTGACAGAACGAAGAAAGAAACAGACAACTCTACAGTAATAGGAGACTCCAATACACCACTTGCAATAGTGGACAGAACAACTAGACATAAGGTAAGTAAAGAAATAGAGAACTGCCCTGGCTGGATGATTCAGTTGGTTGGAGCATCATCCCGTGCACCAAAAGCCTGAGGGTTCAATCCTTGGTCAGGTCACATACCTAGGTTGTGGGTTCCATCCCCAGTTGGGCGTGTATGGGAAGTAACAGGTCTATGTTTCCCCTGCACACTGATGTTTTATTTCCCCTCTCTTTTCTCCCTTCCCCTCTCTTTAAAATCAATGAACATGCTCTTAGATGATGATTACAAATAAAAAAAGAAACAGAACACTCCGAATGATCTCCATATCTGTGATCCTGTTCCTGTCCTGCTTGTTTGCTTAGTTTGATTTTTAGATTCAGTATTTTTAGATTCAGCTGTTGATAGCTGTGAATTTCTTGCCACTTTAATGTTCATAGTTTCGATCTTCTTTTACTTATATAATTTCCTTTAACAGTTCATATAGTAATGGCTTGGTGATGATGAACTGTTTTAGTTTTACCTTGTCTGAGAAGCACTTTATCTGCCCTCACTTCTAAATGACAGCTCTGTGGGACAGAGCAATCTGTGTGCATGGCCCATGGACATGCACTAAGGAGGATACTGCTGGAGGGAATAGGGAGACAGGGCAGAGGGGGTAAAGGGGGAAAAACTGGGACAATTGTAATAACATAATCAATAAAATATATTTAAAAATAAAAGAAAATTTAAAAAATATGAATCTTTAAATCTTAGGGAAAAAACCCACAACAAACTAACACCGTACAAATCCAAACCAACACAACAAACCAGAGACACACAGAACACTCTATTCAACCACAATGGAACATACATTCTTCTTCAGAGCCCTTGAGTAATTTTCCAGGATAAACCACATTTTAGGCCACAAATTAAGTCTCAATCAATAGCTTTTTAAAAATAGATATACGACGCATCGTCTCTAAACACATCACGATGGTTAGGTATTGGAAATAGGAGGAAAACTGGAAAACCCACAAATTTGTGGAATTCTACCAATGCACTCTTTAACCACCAATGAATCAAAGAAGAAATCACAAGAAAAATCAGGAAATACTTATATGCAAGTAAGAATGAAAACACAACATACCAAAACTTATGTGACATAGGAAAAGCAGTGTTAAGGCAGAAATTTATAGCTGTTAACGACTATATTAAAAGATCTTACCTCAACAACCTAACATTACAACTTAAGAAATGAGAAAGGAACTTCTTGTCAAGATGGTGGCAAGGGTAAACACGGCTCATCTACTCACACAACCACATCAAAGTTACAACTAAGTTATAAAACAACCGTCACTGAGAACCATCAGAAATTGAGTTGAATGGAAGTCCGACAACTATGGAATTAAAGAAACCACATTCATCCAGACAAGGAGAAGGGGTGCAGATGTGGAATGGGCTGGTCCTACATACACATGTAGTGGATAAAAATTTGGAAGGGATATCTCAGGAGTGAGGGGCCTTAGAACCAAACCAGGCCCCCTAGACCAGGGTTCCAGTGCCAGGAAGATAAGTACTCATAACTTCTGGCTGCAAAAACCAGTGGGGACTGAATCAGTAGAAGAAACTTCTGGAGTCCCAAACAGTTCTTCTTAAAGAACGGACACATAGACTTACTCAGACTCGCGCCCTCTGAGCTCCAGCACGGGGGTAGCAGCTTGAAAGGTACCAGTGGCATATGGGTAGAAACTGAAGTGGCTGACATCAAGGTAAGAGCTGGAGGCAGCTTTCTCCCAGGCAGAAAGGTGGGCAAAGCCACAGAGCCAGCAGGCAGGTGCCATATCTGAGACTCCATCAACCTGGCTAACACTGTTTGCCCAGCCCTGGAGATCTCCCGAGGCTCCATCCCTTCCAATTTATAGCTGCTAACACTAGCTTTTCCATATGAATCGCTGGTCTTGGCTTAAGCTTCAACTTCCTAAATCCTTTCAAATAAGCAATAGCTTGTTCCTCTGTGAGCGGCCAGCACCCGCATCTCTTGCTAAGTGGCCTCAGGCCCAGCACTAACCACAGCCAGCCTAGATTCACAGCTTGGCTTTGTCTGGGAATCTCCAAGCCCAGCACAAGTAGTAGCCATCTCAGATTGCTTTGTATCTCAGGCAGGTGGGCCCAGGTAAAACACACGTAGAGGATGACCCTGGTGTGTACCACTCAGGAAACTCCAGAGGCTGCGCACCCAGTGGACAGCCACAGAGCACGTCAGAGCACCATCACCCTGTTCCTGCACAGCTGATCTTCCATGGAGGGTGGAGGTTGGTGGTCGGTAGTCATGGCCAATTCTTGCAACTGGCTGGTTTGGGCAAATCCCTCCCATTAACCTGCCAACAGCAACCAAGGCTGAACTACAAGAGGAGGGTATATTCAGCCTACACAGAGGTGTACCTTGAGTACCAAGCTTGGGTAATGGGGCAGGCTGTGCCACTGGATCCTACGGGACACCTATTACAGTAGGTTACACTACCAAGACATGGAGTCAAAGCAGCTCTACGTAATACACGGAAACAAACACAGAGGCTACAAAAATGTGGAGACAAGGAAACGGCTCAAACGAAAGAACAGATCAAAACTCCAGAAAAAGAATTAAACAAAATGGACATAAGCAATCTATCGGATGCAGAGTTCAAAAACACTGGTTATGAGGATGCTCGAGGTACTTAGTGAGAACCTCAAAAGCATAAAAAAGATCAAGTCAGAAACTAAGGATACACTAATTGAAATAAAGAGCAAATTACAGGGAAACAACAGTAGAGTGGATGAAGCCAAGAATCAGATCAATGATTTGGAATATAGGAAACAAAAAACCACCACGTAGTACAAGAAGAAAAAAGAATTAAAAAAAAATGAGGTTAGTATAAGCAGCCTCTGGGACAACTTCAAGTGCCCCAACATTCACATTACAGGGGTGCCAGAAGGAGAAGAGAAAGAACAAGAAATTGGAAATCTATTTGAAAACATAATGAAAGAAACTTCCCTAATTTGGTGAAGGAAATAGACATGCAAGGCCAGGTTGCACAGAGAGTCCCAAACAAGATGGATGCAAGGAGGCCCACTCTAAGACACATCATAAAAGGTTAAAGATAAAGCGAGAATCTTAAAAGCAGCAAGAGAAACACAGTTACCTACAGGGGACTCCCCATAAGATTGTCAGCTGATTCCTCAACAGAAATTTGCATGTTAGAAGGAAATGGCAAGAAATGTTCAAAGTCATGAAAAGTAGGGACCTATTGATGAGACTGCTCTACCCAGGAAAGATATCACTTAGAACTGAAGGACAGATAAGGAACTTCCCAGACAAGACAAAATCTAAAGGAGTTCATCATCACCAAACCACTATTATATGAAATGTTAAATGAACTTATTTAAGAAAAAGAAGATCAAAACTATGAACAAAAAAATGGCAATATATACACATCTGTGTATATATCATCTGTGTATATATGTCAAAATCTTTATGACAATGAATTTGGTAATATTTTCTCTGATAAGACACTAAAGGCACAAGCAGTAACAAAAAATGGACAAAATTGGAATTAATAAAAATTTAAAAATTTTGTGCATCAAAAGACACTATATACAGAGTAGAAAGACAACCCAAAGAATGGTGGAAAATAGGTGCGAATTAGCTATCTGATAAGGAATTAATATCCAGAGTATATAGAGAACTTCTAAAACTCAACAGCAAAACAACAATTTAAAAATGGGCAAAGGACTTGAACAGACACCTCTCCAAAGAAGATACAAAAATGACCAATAATTGCCTGAAAAGATGTTCTTTGTCACTAATCATTAGGGAAATGCAAATCAAAACTATAATCAGATACAACCTCATCCATTAAGATGTCTATTTTAAACAAGTATTGGTAAGGATGCTGAGAATTTGGAACCTTTGGGCACTGCTGGTGAGAAGGTAAAATGATATAGATACTATGTAAAATAGTACAGTCATTCCTCAAAAAGTTACAAATAGAGTTACCATATGATTCAGCATTTCCACTTCTACGTACATACCCCAAAACCGAAAGTAGTGTCTCAAATATATGCACCCTTATATCCACAGCAACATTAGTTATAATAGCTAAAACGTGCAAGTAGAGCCAAGTGTCCACTGATCAATGAGTGGATAAGCAAACTGTGGTGTAGGCATAACAGAATAATATTCAGTCTCAAAAAGGAATTCTGACACATGCTACAACATGGATGAGGACAGTACATTGAGTGAAGAAAAAGTCAGACACAGGAGGACATATACTGTATGAGTCTACTTATGTGAGGACTGCAGAGTATAAAAATCATTGAGATAAAAAGAATGGTGATTTCTGGGGTTTTGGAGAGGGTGGTGGAGACTTAGTATTGAACGGGGACAAAGCTTCAGTTTTATAAGAAAAGAGCTATGGGGATGGACGGGGTGACAGCAGCACAGCACTCTGAATGCATTTAATACCACTGAACTGTGTACTTTAATTGGCTAAGACGGTAAATTTATGTCATGTATACTTGACTACGATAAGAAAAATTGGAGCAGACAGAGTAAGAAAAATGAGGTAAATTATGCACACTCAGCAGTCAGACCCCAGAGGCAGAGAAGAGGGAAAGGGATTCTTGAGGCTTCAGAAAATTGAACATATCCTTGGTAAGGTCCTCACTTGAGCCTGGAGGACCCTAACTCTGGGGACACAGAGTAGTCTCATTCTTTGGTAAGAAAAGAGATCACTGAAGCTGCAACGAGCAGCAATCTGGCAAATTGTAATGGAGCCCGAATTAAAAGCGAGAAGCTGTAGTGCACAGTTTTACAGCAGAAAGAAAACTGGGATTTGAGAACCACCAAAAAAGAAACACACAAACAGTTTTCTAGTAAGGGCTACTCAGGCTGTGTTTACGTTTAAAAAAAAAAAAAGTTGGGACATTTGGAAAGAATCAGTAAGCCTAAGTAACTACTTTAGTGGCCAACACATTCTATAGCTTGGATGAGACACATATGCATGCCTCGCTCCATGCTTCACTGCAGGTCCCCACCAAGTCCTATAGCACGCAGTGTGACTGGCCATCACTGTGTGGGCTCACTACGCATGGGGCAGACTGCATTTCTCACCTTCACTCCAGCTAGCATTCCAGTTGTGGACACACTGAAATCCAGGTAAGCCAGGGTGTCCGGGTTGGAAGGTTTGTAGATCTGGGCTGGCCGCTTCTTTGGTAAATCATCTGGAGAGCAAAGTGAAGCTATTAGCATATCTGAGTCAGTGGGAAAGCAGAGAAGTAAATGTACCCAGCTACTTCAAGGACTGACCTGTGTCCAGTATGGGGGGCCATGCCCTGACATCGACAGCTGCAGCTGCCTCCCTGGACCGTAACAATTTACAGATCAGCTGTGTTGTCATTAAACAGGCAGAGCGACTCACCTGAGGGTCAGAGAACAGAATGGCTGAAGGAAGGTAAACCACAGATGACTACTCACTGAACACATGTCTGTGCATTATGTGTGTTGAGACCATCTGGCTTTCAGAGCGGGTTAGACTACCAGGGACAGGGCTCCCCGGGAGCAGCCAGTGTTGGCCAGCGGAGGTACAAAAGAGCAGGAGTCTGACCATGAATACCGCACAGAACTCATAGGCACTGAGGTCCCTGGAAATTTCTAAAGCTGAGTAGGACCCAGTATTATCATCATACTCAGAATTGAGATCTAAACTCAGTGCTGACACCGTTAGCTGTCCTACTGGAAATGCCACACATGTCCACAACAAAAACCATCCATATTTTCTAACAGGAGTAATGACTATGAAAGTACTCCAACCTAATCCAAAGCGAGTATTCACTTGTGGGTTCCCCTAACTCTCTTGTCCCTTGCAGTTCCTCCTCTAAAGGAAAAAACCTTTCCTAATCCTCTTAAACTTCCCCAGGCACCAAAAAAAAATGAAAACAGGAACAGGATACTTATAAATCATGAGGAAAGAACGGTAAAAAAAAAGGTATAAATTTTTTCACTTGGTTGGGTTTGTGCAGTCGGGTTTGCTGGGGCAGCTCCCCGTGTCCGTAGGCACACCCTCTCTGGGGAGCTGCTTTCTCTAGGCGTCGAGGCCGGGCTGTCCTCTCACCCCTAATTCCATGCATAGGTGGGCTCCTGCTTCCAGCACTAGATGGTAACTCCCTGGGACTAGAGGCCGCCACTTGGGTTTCAGACTCCCGCACAATCCCACAGCCAGCCCCTCTCCAGAAGGCCCTGGTCTACGAGCCCGGCACTCAGGTCCAGGGCAGGAGGAAGTGACCAGACACGCCAGGCAGTGTTACCTCCACAATCATCTTCACAGTCGGCAGCGTCGTTGCGATATTCTGTGGGTGTGGGGGGCGGACGGTAATTGGCACACAGCCTGCGTACAGGCAACCGTAAAATGCTGCGATAAGGTCTATTCCTACACAAGAAGAAAAGCAGAAGTTCTCGCTTGAAACAAATCACACTATTCAATGGTTGTCAACCTATCAGCAGAGATACTAGTTTGCAAAAAGTTAGATTAGGTGGACGACAAAGACCTTAACAGATTCTTTTCTCCTCCTGGGGGTTTTGTTACACTTCAGCAGTAACTTCCACTTGGCCTGTTGCTGTTGTTGTTTTTAATTTTATGATTTAGAGAGAGAGAAGAGAGACACTGATTTGTTATTCCACTTACTTAGGCATTCGCTGGTTGATTCTGGTTATGTGCCCTGAGGGGGATGGAACCCACAAGATTGGTGTACTGGGACAATGCTCTGACTGACTGAGTTACCTGGGCAATGCTGGCCTGTTTTTTTAGGTACAAGATGCCAAAGCAGCCCCTAAGTTTAATTTTTGTGATTTCTCTAAGGAATTACTCAGCTCTATCAATTTAGTACTTAAGGACTTAACTACAATTGATTAAATAAGTACCTATGATAGCTAATAAAAGAAGTTCAAATACAAAAGTTTTTGTGAAACATCACTTCATTTATGCCCCTAAAAGCCACATAGCATGCAGTGTAGTTCCTGCAAGTGGTACAGTAACTAGGCAAGTGAGTAATTTCTTGGTGAGAATACAGCAACTCCACTCATTAAGTTCCAATATATGCAAAAGGTATCGCATGCAGTTGCTGGTCCTGCCTTTTTACCTGGTGGGTAGACAAGAGCAACGTGGTCCCCATCTTGCAAGCGCCCTCTCTCCATCAGCATCACGGCTATCTTCTCCGCTCGTTTATGCAGCTGGACACATGTCAGCGAGTTTGCTATTGTACCCTGGGTATTGCAAGAACAAGTAGGGAAGCCAGAGTTTCTTAACATAATAGTGTTAGTGAGATCTGGCTTATATAATCATACAAGTCACTTACGTAAAATGTACAATTAAGTGTCTGTTAGTATACTTAGAGTTGTGTCACCACCAGTCAGTTTTAGCATGTTTTCGTCACCGACTCAAGTGCCCGTACCACCCTTCCCGTAGTCACTTCCCTTCTTCCCCACTAGCCAGGACATACAGAACTAAAGAGGCATCTGAATATAGTTGTGCTGACAAGAAATATTTTTTAAAATAATTACTTAACCTAAAATTGGTAAACGTACAAAAAAAACGACCTAGTGATCCTGGGTGTTAAGTGTAATTGCCATGGGCATTAAGATTAGTAGTAACCCTGCAGGACTTATACTATGGAAAATAAGATGAGTAAAAGTGGTTATTAAGAAAGACCACATCGAAGTCAAGGAGGTCAAACAACGAACAATCCAAAAAGCAAAAAACAGACACTAATTGTCAAATTTTTCATGTAGACTTTTAAACATCTACAAACAAATGGAAAACACATTTGAATTGGCAAATGCCTTAAAAATGGGCTGTTAGGGAAGATCAGTAGCAAAAATGGCACTAAGAAATATTGAAACATATGGGATTTGCAGTTTAAACTGTAGAGAGAAGTATGGACAAATAGCCGATTATAAACATATAACTACCTACAGAAAGTTTTCCTGAGGATGAACTTTATGACTACTGTTCATCTGCACAGAATCTCAGGTGTGAAGACATCACAGTCTATAAGCTATTTAAGAACTGCTTCTTTAAGATGAAATCCTCCTTAAAGTGCTCACTCAAGTGAAGAACCTCTCCTCAAGTAACAGGCAAACTGTCCGGCAGAATCCACATCAGAAGGATCCCAGAAGCTGAGAAACGATCTTGAACGACGGGACCAGACACTTGCCTGGAGCTCCAGAGAAGCGAGCAGGGTAACAGGAGAGAATGGCCAGCCACAGAGAAGACTTTTGGGGACCAAACACACAGCCTGTTCCAGGCCCCGAGTGCCATGTGTGGAGGAAGAGGTCTAAAGGGGAGGTGGGGTTAGCAGCTGATCACAGCAGGAGACACGGTAGACAGAAGAGACCAGGGCCTTTGGTGTCATTAAAGGACAATGATGACCTGGTGACTAGTCATGTCGGAGTGCAGGAGGGAACACAAGAGTGCCCACCCCAAAATACACATTAGTGAGAAACACCTGCATGAGGTGGAGTGGAAAGGGCCAGTGGGAGAACCCTGTATAAAGCATCAGGATATGAAAAACAGCACCTGATGTTTGCCAAAGACATTCACAAAGTAACTGATGGTTGCATCTAGCTCTGAGGTGCAGCACATTCTCTCTGATAACCTACAAACTGTATGCAGGGCCACAGAGATGTCCCAGCAGTGCCTTTTGCTGAGCTGGGACTGATCTGTCCCAGAGGACAGGCTTAGCTTACATTCTTTGAATCGAACTTTCTCATCAACCACACTTTTCCTAATGACTTTCCAAGGAGGTAAGAAAAGAAAAGAAAACAGAACAGATACCTAAAGTGGAGGAGAAGGTGCAAAGCCAAGTGAACACAGAGATGGATGAGACTGGAGTCTAGAACTCCTGCCAAAACGTCAGAGCTCGTACCTCCAACTAGGGACACCGCCTATGTGCATTCACTCCCAGACGCCACACGTATTTATGTGAACTGGAAAAAAAAACCCCAAAACCAAAACACTCCTCTGGACCCCAGTGTTCTTTGGGCTCTTCAAAGCAGAGCCCAGGACCAACTCCGTCCCTAAAGTGGTGGAGAGGGGGCCATCGCAGTCCCCTGATTCTCCCGTATCAGCTGTCGTGAAAGAAAGCCAGTCCTGCACTCCTGACTGTCTGCACTGCTGCTGGGCGGCAGGATGCCACGGGGACGGTGCTGGCAGAGGGGGCTCATCTTTCTGTGCCTGCTAAACTAGATCTTCCTGCTGTGTGTGACTCTGCTGGTATGCTATGGCTGTCTGATCTCAGGCAACAGCTCTCAGTCTGCGCCGTTCAACTTCTGGAACTGGTCTTCTCCCCACTTCCTAGCGGGCCAGTGCGGAACCCCTATGAGTAACCCTCTTTTCTGTCATTAGCAAAAGCCTATGAGATTTGAGACGCTTGGGTAACTCACAGCCAGCAGGCAAGAGTGTTTCTGAAAATGTGTTCTCACTCTGGTTCGTGAAAATGCTATCAGTACTTAGAAAAGGTTAATTTAATTGGCATTCTGTCCCTTATCTTGAGGAATCTCTCAGTTTTTCCAACACTGCCTGCCATTTCGCAGGGTTTACAGTGACAAACGGGTGAGCCCTGTCACATGCTAGAGTCAGCACAATGGGTGATTGGGGATCAATCAAAATTATTCTCAAAAATCCCTGAAGGAGGTGCCACGTTGGAAAGAGGTCACGTCAAGGTAATTCAAACACAATGTTCTTCTCCTCTCCTCTCTTCCCCAGTGTGTGAGGTTGGGCATGATGCCACCTTATGAGCCCACACAGGACACGGGTCACATCTGGTCCCAGACTGTCCATCACCACTTGTTCTATGGGAGTCTCAATCGAACCTTTTACCTCTAGAGAAATACCACTGACTTGCAGTCACACATTTCATTGCCCAAAATGCCTGTTATTAAGAAAAAAATGAAGTGTTATGGGTGAAAGGTCCATGAAGCAGCTGCCGCTTAAATTCAGGTCAATGGTCATTAACCTTCCTGGAAAAAGTTGGGGTTTCCATATGGAAAAGGACCACCAAAGCAGAAGGTCCTAGTACAAACTCTTACTACAGAACTTCAACAGAACTGACTGTTCCTAAAAGAGGTCTGGGGTGCCGTCATGACAGACAGGAATGAAGGGTAACCCACTGCCCAGTCCCTAAGCTAAAGACAACACATTTCAGTGCCAATGACTATATATCTGCTCTAATTTTAAAGTTTTACATTAAATTAATGACAACTAAAAAGAGAAAAAGCCAAATAGGATTTATAGTTCAAAATTTTAAAGAAGCTACTACAAGTAAAAAAGGAAAGTTAAAAGAAATGGCTTGTGTTTTTGTTAAAAAAGAAACAGATGCTCTTTTGTATGTAAATGAGTTCCAAGAATGTAAGTTCTCTGTGATTTGCAAGAAATCGTGTCCTAACTTCCTACTATAAATCTTGTACACAACTCTTACCCTGTCGACGGCACTGCCACGCAGGAGAGAAACGCAGCAGCGCAGGAAGCCGCACTTGGTTGGGAAGTAAATGGCCTGCCGCTTTAAATGAGCTGTGACCAAGGAGCTGAGCTCACAGCGGACAGGCTACACGCCATCTAGGCGAGGGGCAGGCGAGCGCTGGCGGTGTGGCGGGGCCATGTGTTGACGTGACATTTCAGATATATGAAGTAAAATTATTGAATGAAATTTCACCAGTTTCTTTTCACCTTTTTAAGTACTGCTTTTAGGAAATATGAAATTATGTGGGTGGCTGGTGTTATATTTCTACTGGACAGTGATGAACTAGAAGGCTGACTTAAGTGGAAACACACTTATAGCCACCATAGAAATGATGTTTCTGACCTTTGGTGCAGGTCAAGTGTTTGTGGTAAGTGTTCATGTGTGTTGGAAAGGATGGGGATGGAGTCGGGTGCGTGGACCTGATGTTACCCCATGAATGGTTCAGGATACAGCTGCCTCCACATCAGATGCCTCTGGGAACAGCAGGCACATCTCAAAGGAACTCGGTCCCAGGCCCACACTTGCTCTACGCTCATGGCTTTGACCTCCACAGCTTACCAATCTGATTTTCACCAGTGAATATATTTTTCCCTAAGACCCAGTATTTACCTTTAGCAAGTGACTGTGAACAAGTGTCAAGGGATGGGAACCCGCATCACAAAATTTAAAGTAATTTTAATTTCATTAAAGTATTTTAATTATACTGATAAAATAGAAATGGTTTTCATTCCTAAGAATGAATGTCTATAATTAAAATATAACTTTTTACTTATAAAAATATAGTTCAGTAATAAAAGTAAAGACATCCCATAAATCTGCAATTGTTCTTGGTGGCAGAAATCATTCATTACTTATTTGGGGAGGGGGGAATATTGCAAAAAATTGCTAAAATATATACATACATATATATTTAGATAGACAGATGTATAAACCCTTATATTTAAAAACAATCCTTAAGTGAGTCTCAGTCAAAATAGCAACAAATAACTAAAAGGAATTCAAGAAAGACTGAAGGGACAGGATGAAGTCAGGATGACAAAGGGCAGGAGGCGCGGGTGGCACCCCAAGGAGCAACTGTGAGTCAGCAGCCTCACCCTGCAGTTGAGCAGCGTGTAGAGGACGTGGTCAGGGGTGGTCTGAGCCCTCCACTGCAGGACTTCCGAGAGGAACAGGAACTGGAACGAAGCAAAGGCGTTAGGCCCAGGGCACCTGGCCTGGGGGCTCATCTCAACATTTAAATGGGTCTAGTCTGTCTGAGTGCTTTTAGGGTGTGTCTCCACAGAGGAACAAGGACACCCTAACAGATATGGTCAACAGAACATGCAGGAGCTCAGCGTTCAGATGTGACCCCTAGAGATGAAGTTTTCTAAATCTGCCTAAGATGGGAGAGATATATCCTCACTTCCCTCTGATGGAACGGCTGACACACACAAAATCCCTCTCCTGGGGCTTCTAGGAGATGCCATGTGATTTCTGGGTGGCAATGGTAGCAGCTCTGCCCTGTTGTAACATGGGCTGTCTTAAATGTGTTGTTTAGAATGGTCACCCCGATGTCATTCAAAGGCACCATAAATCACAGAGGCTGTGTATCACACTGACTCAGTCCCAGTGAAAAGTCAGCCTCTCTCACGTCAGGATCCTGGAAGCATCATGCATTCCCTTAGTCCACGTCATTACAGGATGTGCTGGGAGCCGGGTAACACGACCATTGTTTCCAATGAACATATCACTAATGTTACAAAATTTGCAATATTTCAAATGGTTGATTTTGTCATATTTCCTGGGAGCTGTACAGAGTGGGACCACCTTTTGGTGACTTGTAAGAGTTCTCAAGGCCGAATGGTCATAACGGAACTTGCAGCCACGTGTGACAAATCGTAAGGTGTCTGTGGTGGAGTGGGGCTGAGGACTTCTATATTCCTAAGGCCACTTTAAGGAGGTCTGGCTCCCGGACCCGGTTTTGAGCTAATGTTTTCTTGCATTCGTACAATCGAAGGACTGAAGCTTTGCTACAAGGTCACTGAGAGGTAGTCTGGTGCCCCATCAGGGTTGGTAGGAAACTAGGAACAAATGTCAGGGGATGAGGACCAGATAGGACTGCCCAGACACTGTCCCCAGGCCTGCTGGTTGTGGGACTGTGTCATCCACCCTTCTGTGCCACTGTGATGTGTTATACAACATTGTATCCCCTAATTAACACATTTCCTTAAAAATTATATGGGTGTCTCTTGCAGAGCCAAGAGGGCAGGGAGGAAGCAATGGTCACCAAAGACGGTGAAGATCAGTGGAAGATGCTGGGCTGGCAGGACAGGAAGCGGGAGCTGGTGTCCCTGTAATTCAGCATCAGGGTTATGCGTGGGGGACCCAGCGAAGGCTGGCTGTCTGCTCTCACCTTCCGGGCCTGATCATTGTCTTCTATCTGACCGAGGTCTCTGCCGCTGGCCTGTGCAATCCTCTTCCCAGACACCAGGTTACCCACCATCACAGAGGCGGGGCCAATTTCTGGAAAGAAAATGGTGGCACATGCGTGAGGAAAACACATGTGAAATCCACAGAAACATGACATCCCACCTCGCTAAAGAGTTTACTCTGGGGAAATCCTTTCAAAGACATGGCTAGGAAAAAAATGTTATTACAACAGGATTTCAGAGAGGTCACTATGATGATAATAATGGCATAAGCTTTGATCAAGAACAGACAGAAATAATGTGTTCAAAAAATTCCCTCAGTGCCGCTCCAGCCCACCGGTTCTATTTTCCAGCTAAGGGGATGCTGAAATCTTCTTACATTAGTGATTATAAAAAAAACAAGACAGATATGTAATTTAAAATACGATGTATTTCACTGCTAAGTAATGAAAGATCCCTGGATTCTCGTTCCCTGGTGCTTTGACACTACACGGAGAATTGACCACGAACAAACATTTTTTTATAAACACCTTTTGGGACAGATTTAGGGAGTAATACTATTGAAGGATGCAACACAGTCACTTACCTGTGTATTTCATCGACTGAAAGGTTTAGGTTCTCCGTCAGGCCCACAGAAACGCGAGATAAACCAAAAGGCTCCTGTACAGTCCAAGTTCCCTGTATGCCCCTGTTACCAACCTGATCACCATGCTCTTTGCACAATTTATGACACATTTCAAAAGACAAATGCAGAAATAATCTATTCTGGCAGCTTTCCTTTTCTTTTTTAGTGATAAAGAGAAGTGTCTTAAAGAGCTGGAATAGCACTTTCAAATTCTCTGACTTCAGGAAACCCTAGAAAACCTCAGTTTTCTGAAAATACTACCATTTACATTTTCTTTTCATTAGATACATACATATAAATCAAGACACACACACACTTAATAGGAAAAGGTTAGGAGTTCCACGGAAACACGCCAGTATGAGTGTAAGCTTATGTAAAGGTGTGCACGCGTGTGAGGGAGCACGTTGAATGCACGTGTGAGTGTATGAGTGTGAGAGAGAGATGCAGAAGGAGGAAAAAGGGAGAGAGGAAGTGGAGGAGGAAGGGCAAGAGATGTTTACCAAAAGAAATGCGGTTTAAAGTAACAAAGATGACAGTGTTTAATCCTTAGTTTGATAAAATAAGAGTTGAAGGCTACTACTGAGTCCAATTCTTACTAAATTTTCAGTGAAGGCCAAGTTACAGGCTTAGAACTCAGGGTGTATGTTGCATTCTTTACTGCACAAGAAGAGTTGTGTTGTCTGCAGTTGAGACGCAGGCTTTAAGATTTAGGCTGAGGGGTGCAGTGCTACTAAACATGGCTAATAACATGCACAGATGCCGTGACAACCACCCCAGCAGTCGCCTTGGCTTTTGCTGGAAAGATGAGGAATGCAGGAGGTGAGCACCTAAGATCCTTTTTAAAAAAAAAAAGATTTTACTTATTTATTTATAGAGAGCGAGTAAGGGAGGGAGAAAAAGAAAGAGAAACACCGATGTGCGAGAGAAACATTGATGGGTTGCCTCTCACCCTCCCCCAGCTGGGGACCTGGCCTGCAACCCAGGCCTGTGTCCTGACCCAGAATCGAACTGGTTCTGGATGACACCCAGCCCACTAAGCCATGCCAGTCAGGGCGCCTGATATATTTTAGGTGACTGTCCAAGTGGGAACAGGCCATCCGCTCTTCTCTGCAGAGATGTAGCTGCCCGGAATTTGGTTTGCCATCAGACAGTCCTCTTCCTACAGCTGTGTGGGAGACCACAGGGCACTTCAAAGCAGGGCTGAGCTGTGGGGAACAACCCCATAGCACAGGTTTCTGCACTGGTGCCTCCGGTTTAGGCAATTTGTAGGAGCCCTGATGCTGGTTTCCATGTAATCATAGAACATGACCTATATACTCAGCTCGATCATGTTTGAATTTTCATGTGTGGTAGTTTGGGACTGCCTAAATTTTCTTTCTTAGCTCTTAATAAAGAAACTATGAAAAAGAAAATTAGGCAACATGGTCCCTGTTGAAAGAAATCGCTCTGCTGTGTGGTTGGAGTGAGGTAGCTGCTGCCCAGAGACAAACGCCCTCATCTACGGCCTTATCAGTCATTGGCTTCCTACGTTTAGTATGTGCAACAAAGTATCAAATGTTCTCCTCCTCTATTGGGACTGGGCAGGACAGCTCTTCTAAGCCAACTCCAAAACTGGCCTAACCTGGTTTGAAGGCTTCTCCATAATTTTTTTTTTTAAAGAATCCAAACTATGGTAGGAAAAGCACTGTTTTGAGGGAATATCACATTTTCAAGATGCCTTTTTTGTGCTTCTCTGCCTCTGAGTCAAGTCTCTCCTCACTAAGGAGGTATTTCTGCTGGCATACTCTGGCTGCAGCACTTGGACCCTACATGTCTCTCTCCCCACACAGACTTAAGAGTTTACACGTTCCTGATGTTGCTGGAAGACAGGCAGCTTTTCTGCTGCTTTTATTTACAAAATCCATCCTTGCGGGGAAGGGAGGCTCTCTCTCTTGTTGACTTAAGGGGACGTATGCAAAACACTCCTGCAGTCCTCACCCCTCCGGATGTGAAAATACAAGGTTGAGGTGAACCCAAACCAGGTACTCAGTTCACATTTGCCGTCTCTTCCCAGGCTCCCATTTACAGATTTACAAGTCTGCAAGTCAGCAACCTCATCTCAGGGCTGCCCGATTCCGTGCCCTCCAATGCTTGACCCGTCTGGGCAGGGACACAGGCAAGTGTGCGTGCGAGCGGCACTTCTCCCCCTGGGGGCGCTGAGCTCTTGTGGCCACTTCTCAGGTCTCCTCCAGCTGCTCTGACAAGATATAGTGAGGGAGCAGTAAAACTCGGAGTTGCTTTTATCATTTTGTTGCTAGCCCAACTGATGGGGTAAAGGTGGTTTAACAGTTTTGTGCTCAATGAAGATCCTCTCACAGTAACAGTGTTTTGGCGGAGTAAATGTACATTCATTCTGTTAAAAGGCAATTGGGTTGTCTAAAAATGATTTAAATTTTAGGGGTTCTGTTTCAAGCATCTAGCAAAACCCGTATGAACAAATGGCCTCACTAAATGTTCGCTTTGGCTGCCGAGTACTTGTTTGGAGTCATAAATGTTTACTCCAAGGAGGTCGTAGAAATTGCCTTATCCATTTCCCTCCCTGCATTCATGGGAACTGAGTCCTCCGGGAAACGTCACCTAGGGGACATCACAGGTCAACAACTGAACTAGGGACAACAACTGGCACCTCACAGTTGTCATTTAGTGTTTGTTTAAAAATAACTTTTTGAAGACACAGAATTAATAACCTCTCAATATTGAACAAAAACGGATGGGACATCAAACGTCAATAAAAATTAGTTTCTTACATTCATCAGTAACCATAAGCTCCACGTAGCACACTGCAGTGTTAAAGCAGTCCCGAATCTCCCTGGTCCCCTTGCCTCCACTCCCTCTTGAGGAAGAAGGCCTTCCCCATGGCTCTCGGTGCAGAGCACCCTGGTCTTTCCCCTTGGCCACATTTCTCCTTTCAGGTTCCTTGACATCGGGCAGGTGAGCTGCACCCTATACCTCTGGAATCATATGCATTTTCAAGTCATCCCCCTCCACAGATATCTGTCCTGAATTCTGCTGTCACACTGCTGACCTGCAGGACTCTGTGATCTCCTCCACACCTGGGAACACTAGGTCGAGGGTATCTGATGATGAGTGAAGGTGAGCAGGACAGAGATGCGCCAGTCACCGCAGAGTACACGAGGACCTAGGGCGTCCTGACCCCCTCAACACACAAAACAATAACGGCCAGAGACAGTGCCCCCAGTGCAGTCCGTGCCCTGAGATAACAGGAGACAAAAGAGTGACCTGTTGCCCTGTTGTTATGCTCACCGAAGGGTCATGCTCTGTGTTTTCAGAGCCCCCCCCCACTTGAAGCCAGGGTGCCCACACAACTTAAAGAATGAAGACTTCAGTCAGTGTAACTCTACATTTTCCTATAGTAATCTTATAAATCAGGGATTGAGAGAAAAAATGAAGGTGAGAGGGAAAAATGGGGATGAATATTAGTTAAGGAAATCTACAATGTAAGAAAATAATTAACAACATGGAAGTCCAAAACAAAAGTGATGACTGCAAACCCAATGGGCTCAGAAAGCAAAAACTTGTCTTTCTAGGCTGTTTAAGAGAATTACCTTATACTAGGAGAGAACAAAATACCACAGTGTGGAAGCTGCATTCTGACTGCTATATAGACATCTTTGAGCTGTAGGGACAGTAACAGCAAGGGACAGAGGGACACAGAGTCACAGACCTGGATTCAAGCTCTGACCTTTCTCAGCTCGTGGGAAAACAACTTTTCTCCCGTGGCAACCATGCCCTCATATTAACCGAGAGGACCACTTGCCCTGGCCACCTCATCCAATCACACTCTCAGGAGCTGAGCCTCGGGGGCAGATGGTCCCTACACTTACCACAGGGTATGCATCCTGCGATGACCTGACTGCATGCAGTTGCCTCTTCATAAACTCCGTCCCTACTGCCACTCTACAGGGTGGGGCAAACGGTCATCGGCCCAACCCACTCTGGACCCGGGGCTTTGGGTGATGCATTTTCCCTCATTTGTAAAAGGAGGCAAGAGGGTGCCACCGCTTAGTGCTCTGAGAGATGGAGTTCATATGTGTAACATGCTCCATCAGCCCAGTCCGAACTCTCGTCCTCTGACGTCTGTCTGCATCTCCCAGCCTCGAGGCTGAGGTCTTCTAATTACACTGGCAGATGTGCTTCCTTACGATGCTCTCTTGACATAAATGCCCTTTCACTAATAACTGTGTAACCCTGAAGATTTCATTTCTAGGAGGAGCAAGTGAGATCACGAATAATTATGTGTCCCCCAGACTGCGAAGCACCAAGCAAATGTCACTCTCATGACGTCACCAACAGGTTTGCAGAATTCTTCGCAGGCTTCAAAGTGTTTTCCCATGTGTTAGCAGCTTTGACCCCCCCAAATTAACCCACAAAACATGTAAGGAAGCATCACTCTCATTTATGTGCAAGGAAACTGTGACCCCAAGGGGCTCTGTGACTTGCTGAGGCTACCGGCAGATGGAGTTCTGACAGCCGACTAAGGAGGATCAGGACACTGGCTCCTCCTTCCCTCCAGGCGTTCTGCACGCGCCTGCTCTGAGTGGATTCCGCGGGCCCGGCAGAGCCCTGTGTTCCACCCCCTGGTAGAAAACACTGCTTATGGTGAGCAGGTCCACTCTGGGCGTGGAGACTACGGCGGGAGAACAGCTGCGAACTGCCTCAGTTCATGAGGTCCGGTGAGCGTGGCACCAACGCCACCAGCTGCAGAGGCTCCTCTGAGACTCTGCACAAACCCTCCCGGCCGTTGGACATACCTGGCTGTTTCTGTCGAGGTTTAGGCAGGTTTGTGACGCAAGTGTGGGGGCACATCAGGACATTGCAGGGGTGAAGCGAGCCCTCCAGAAAAAGCTGCTTTGTTTCTGACAAATGGATCCCACCAAGTGGGGTTTTGGGGAGGGTGTTTGCAGGAACCAAGGCCAAACAATAAACGCCAACTTGATGGATGCTGTCGATCGCCTGGAAGTCACAGGAGGGGACTCTGTTAGAACAGGTACTGCGAAGAGACATCCAGCACATGTGCAGACTGTGCAAAATACCATTCACAGCACAGGAAGCACGGGCAGCGCGGCGGTGCGGCCTGTGGGAAGGCGCCGAGGGAAGAGGGGGCTGCCTTGCTGAGCCCCATCGAGCTGAATCCGCACAGAGGAACCGTGGACTACCACACGCACTAAGAAAGGAAGTGTGGAGAAAAGGAAATATACTCTCAAGGTATACACTTGCTCCCCACACGAACAGCAAGCAGGAGCCAGTTTTACAAACCCCTGCTCACTAACCTTGGTCTAACAGCTACTTTCCTGGAACACAAACCTAAGCTTCAGGGTTGATGCAACTTCTGATGAAGTGGAGTGACAAACAGGGACAGAAGCACAGTTGATGAGGGTTGGCCACATCCTAAGGAATGCTACAAAAGCTGCCTCGAGCCCTTTTGGGAGAGCGGGGGAGCTCCGGCGCAGGGAAAGAGCTACCTGGAGCACCCGGCTCATCCACTGGAAGCTGTCCTCCTCCGTGGAGTCGGGCCGCTGCTCAGCCACGATCACTATCCTCTCATCATGCAGGACGGTCACCGAGAACACAGCTATTCTGCAGGGACAGAGGGAAGGCACAGTGAGCATATGCTGGAGAGGCTTGCGGGAGGACCAGTGTGCAATAGCGAGCTTTACAACCGTTGGTTATAGGCTCAGGGGATCCCAGTACCGAAGACTAGTTCAGAAAAGCCACCACAGCAACAGAGTCTCGTGCATTTTTCTTAGTAAGCACGGCTCTGAGAGGTCGAGGCAGAATTCCTCCCGCATTCCTCCCGGGGCCGCCTGTAGGCTTGACTGACAACTTCCTTATCTCTCAGCACCAACAGGGGGAGTTCTGTGCAACTATCAGAACTGCTGAAATTTAGAACACCACTCAATTCACATCTTGAATTTGCACCTGTGGAGCAATGTTCTCCAAATGAGTAAAAATTTTGCATTTGTGAAGTAACAGTTTTCTACTAGATAGGTCAGCCTCCCGTGTAAGCACGGGATTGTGGTGACTGAAACACCCAGTGTCCCTTTTTCACAGAGGCTGTGGTTTAAGAATAATTCAAAGGTGGAAATGCCTCATCCAAGTATCTATTTCTCCAACTCTGTTAGCTTGCAACACTGAAATAAGGTTATAAAGCAGTTTATGGCTTTCTTCAAATTAGCAGAAAATGCAGGGGCTGTAATCACTAATATTTACTCTGTTCCAAGCAAGACAGGGGTACAATCAGGGGGAGGGACGTTGTGAGAGCCAGCTGCCTGTGCAAATTTGTCACTCATCTGTTATCTCTGGGTCTTTTGAAAGGGCCTGCTCCAAGATGAATATTTGACCCTTTGAATTGTTCTTATATTAAAAATAAAATTCTCAAATGGGTGTTTTTATTTAACCTAGAGAGGAAGTTAATGAATATATATTCATGGGCTCAGGAAATTTCTATAAAATTGGACATTCAGAACTAGATGGAATCACAAAGGTCAGTGAGTCCAGTTGCTTCATTTTACATAAAAGTAAACCAAGTCTCATCAGTTTAAGGAATTCATGCAATTTTATATAAAAAGTGTAGTCCACAGGAAACTGTGTGCTTAATTCACAGAGGGTGCACTCACCTTCCCCTGTAGACAAACTTCATGGGCTCCACGGCCAGTGCTGTGGCTACAATGTCGTCGGCGTTGTGTCTGCGTCCGCTGACCACCATGAGCCCATCCATCTTGCCCACCACAAAGACGAGCCCCCCGGGGCCAACGAAGCCCAGTAGACCTGTCCTTACGAAGGGGTACTCGCTGACCGGGGCCCCTGAGCTCGTCACGGGGAATACCTGGGGAAGCATGAACTGTGAGTGCCCCGCGATGCCTGTCTTCCTCCCTCTCCTTGGAGCTCAATGGGCCTGCTTCTCTCCAGCTATGTCTCCTAACCTGCACCCTGGCTGGGGGAGCCAGCCCAGGCAGCTGCTGTCATCAGATGTCACAAACCTGGAAGGCCCGCCCCCTCCCAACCCAACACCTTACAATTTGGTCCCACTAGTCTATAGGTGGAGTCCCTCGCAGGTTTCTTTCCACAGGTTCGAAACCTCTTAAGAGGCGATATGCAGAGGCCGTGCCAATAGTCCTATAAACACTAATTAATTGTGTTTATAAAGCCACAGTGTAAAAGTGATACATGGAGAATCAAGGTACATTTTAAATAACATCTTTTAATTGTGAAATGATCCCTATTCATTAAAATATTTTTCCCTTATTGGAACTACACTTAAAAAAGATGTAAATGAAGCAAATCATGTATTCAGACTCTACACCTGTTTTCCTCAAACCTGGCAGGTGAATCGCATAGAAAAGGAGCTGGGGATTTTATTTAGACGCGTCTTGAAAACGTGAATCTATATTCAACAACCGCAGTTCTAAACATTAAGAACCTTATCCCCAAACGGCTCAGGTTTTCTTGTGTGTAACTTAATCAAAAGGTGTGCTCCTCCTGGGGTCAGGCACCACACGGTCAAGGGCAGAAACCCTGAGAACGCCGAGGAGCGGCTGAGCTCCTGGAACGCTGAGTATGCCCTTCACCCTCTCACTCGCAAGGGCGCGTGTGTGTGCACGTGCTGACATCACCTGTGTGTGCACACCCCACACACATGCACACATCACGTGTGCGTGCACACACAGTATAATATAACCGCCACACGCACCACACACACCTGCCTATTCACGCTGTGGAGGCCGTTATTTAGTGTGCACACCTGTTCATGCCCGGCCACGTGGGGCCTGGGCTGACAGGCCAAAATGGGGGCTCCTGGCTCTGCCACCAGCAAGGCTGTGCCCACGTGCTTATGTTTCTCCACCCACCCACCGTCCCTGCTGCTCTTACTAAATAGGCAAAGGTGAGAACGGCAATATACTGAAAAGGTCCATTTTAATGAAACTGTTATTTGCCCTTTTTTAATACTGGTTACGCGGTGAAAACAACATAAGGTCAATTTACTGAAAACTATGAAAATGGCAGGAGAAAGTGAAACCACTTTACTGATTATAAGAAAAAAAAATATTTTGGGGGAAACTGCTACTTTATCTTCCATGCCTGTGCTCCTAGCAATGGCGCTCGCCCCCCAGACCTACCTCGAAGGTGTTCTTGGTCATGCCCGAGAGGCCGTAATAGGATGTGCCCGTAGCAATTGCACACACGCAGAGCTCCCCGATTTCATCTGTCCTGCACAGCTGAGGGATCCCATCTGGCTTCACGGAGCACATGATGGCTGAACGTGGAACACGGGGCACGGGGAACATCAGAGGGAGGGATGGGGAGACAGTTACAGAGGGGAACATACACGGAGACAGAGAAAGACAGAGGGAAATGAATACGAATGGAAACATAAATGAAAAGAAACAGCGTCAGGAATAAAGCAACAAGTGTGACAGGGCGGTGAAGAGCTAGGCGGTCATTTTCCCTAAAGTGAGTCATGACTTTTCATGTTATAGCAAAACGTCACATTTCACAATTGTGATACCAGTAGATCATTCCAATTGCTTTAATTTTAATGTGTAAATTGTATGTAAGGGGAGTAGCCCTTTCTGCCACAGGCATGAAGATGACAGAATAAGCCTAAGCGTCATTGGCTACAGCCACACCATCAGCGAAATACACGCAACCTCCAGGATGCAGCCTCAACTTCATCCAATGAGAAGCACAAAACACTTGCCCTACAGCCTTTCCAGCTCTTCTGGGTAGAAGGCCCCCAGCTTCCTGTGGATATCATAAGCTTTGTCTCACTCCGATTCTCTGCCAAGCTGGGTCCTTCAGAGAATATTGGTCGAGAGCTTCACAACTGACTGTTTTCAGTACATAATTCAACGATGCTAAGTTTTCCTTGTCTGTGGCATGCATGCCCAATGCTGTCATGACATGTGCACCCCACATTGGCCACTGCTGACCATGGGTCTGACTAGAGAGTTGGCAGTTCAGCAATGTGGGGTGTGTGTCAATGATGACTGAGCTGACTAGAAAGAGCCTGACCCCATCACCCTGGGTTGGAGTTAAGGTGACAGGAATTGCCTTATCTAAGAAACAGAGCCAGCAAAACACAGGAGACATCCAGCTTACTCACGGGGAGAAAAATTCAGAATAAAATTATACCAAAATATTCTTCACCCACCCGATAAAAATAAAGTCTGTAACACACTGTGCGGGAGGGAGTGAAGAGAGAGGGTCATCCCCCACTAATGTAGGTTATTAATCTTTGCAGTTTTTCCCAAGGACACGATATCATCAGTTATGTGGGCATCTACCCTAGAAACAAATCTAGAACTTTTCCATTCGGTCATCCTCACACCTGTGCCGATGAAGCACAGACGAGTTTTTAAGGGCATCGCTGTTTAGCAGCACAAGATGGATGATCAATGTACACTCCACGGCCTAGAACGGAAGGAGAGCCCTTCCTGCACCGCAAACAAGCTCTAAGATGCAAGACAGGCGTGAACTGCCCTGTATCACGTGACACTGAACAGAGGAAAAACCATGAGTGCTCTCTCATTACATGACATAGGGGGAAAAAAAAAACCCTAGAAAAAACAAGTATGTATGTGTATGTCAGTGTTTGTGTGTATCCCTACAGCCCCAGAGTATTTCTGAAAGGAAGCGTTATTGACAGAAAGATTTTTTTTTTCATTATACAAACTGAATCTTTTGAGGCTAAGGTAATAGGGATCTATTATTTATTTGAAAAAAAAATTTTTTTTAAGAAGGAGCCAGGAGGCCTGGCTAAACCTGTAAGTGTGCATTGGGCCCAAGATACACAGCATGTGGAGGGTTTGAAGAGTTAAGCAAAGTTTCTGTGATACCAGGGGTATAAGGTGACAGACTATGGACAGGTGAGGTGACCACCTGGCAAGGTGACCTCCTGGGCCAGCTCACATCCCTGTGCAGAAGGGCCCTGGGGATGCTCCTGGGAGGGTCCACATGGGCCTCATGCCTACAGCAGTCAGACGTGTGCACCTCTGGCTTATGGCGTGAGCTGGTGGTGAGGAAACTACACCCTTATTTCCAGTGCTGTGTACGTGTGTATTGGTGGGGCTGTGCTGTGCCTGGATATGAGTGTCCCCCATATGAGATGAGACCACACTCCTGTGCATGGAGGGTTCATCAGGAGGAAAAGGTTCAGATTCCAAGTGGGACTTGCACCTGAAAATGGAGCCCGCTAAACTGTGGGGGCCTAAGTGCTCACAAGGGTCCTGAGAGGGGGCATGTGAGGAGAAGTGGGGCCAGGTAAAGATATTCTGCAAATCAGAGAATGGGCTCCCCGCTCCTTCCAGCACAGCCCGTCTCCCTGGGCTTCCTAGAGCCCGACGAGGTCACAAGAGACACCCAAGCACAGAGGAGGGGGTGGGGGGCTTGTGGGGTCCCACAGGGTGAGCCTTTCAACCAGGCCTCCTCCCTGCTCGGTTGTGGTAATGGTTTCTGTGGCTTTTAAAAAGGGCTCTACTATTGAAACAAGCTTCACTAAATACTCAGACCCTCATTCCTCAGTTTTCACGGGTCTGCTTACAAGCCAAGCCAGTACCCAGCTCTGCACAGTGCATCAGGATGACCGGCGCGAACCTGCCCCTCAGAGGAGAAGCTACTAGGTGCCACTGGAGGTCCAGAGAAGCCCCACCAACCCCAGGGGAAGTGGAGCACGGGCTCCAGTGCACATGGCAGCACAGAAGCCTTTCCTCAGCTTCTTGAAAATTTTGGGTTTCCTGTCACCAGGAGGGGCAGCTACTGCCAGCTATGAAGCTCAACAAACTTGTGAAGAGAATGGGGTGCGGCATTATTCTGAGAGCTCTCGCCAGAGGGGCCAGTGATGTCTTTAGGGAAGCATCTGATAACTGATCCCTCCACCGGCCAGTGCTGGAGTACTGACTGAACTCCTGCACTGCCCGTGGCCTCAGGCCGACACTCACCTCCAGGCATCACGAGGCCGACGTCTTGCACGGTGAGTACAGACAGCTTCTCTTCTGAGTCCACCCTGATGACCCCATAAGTCAGCCCATGCATGGAGAGGACGCCCCGGCCCGGGGGCTGGTTGCTGTCATCTGTGGGCCTGTAAGAGCAGTTTTGTCTAAATATGTAGAAGTACATGAGGACACGTGCACGAAGAAGGCCAAGTCAGCCACGTCTGGGTCCCACGAGACTCCCAAAGACTGACAGAGGCCTGGGGCTCTCAGCTTGTCCAGGGCCCTGTCTTTATTACGTTAGTGCCCACTAATTCCACCTCTTGGTTTCCGGAGTATTTTAAAAATACCTCAGAAAAGTGAAAACATTGCAGTGTTCCCTTAACATCCTTCCCCTCCCACTATATATATATATGAGAATCATGCTGTAACACGCGTTATGGTCATGGGATATGGGGCTTTGGATAAAGTACAGTTTCACTGTATCCACGCTCCATCTTCTTCATGGCCCATGGGCTCCATGGTTCACCCCCACCCCTCCTGTCCTCATCTCCACTCTCACTCTCCTCCAGGGCTCAGCCTTCCCCCACCTGGAAGTTTCTTTCACAATGTCCATGTGACTTTGCCCACTTCTGGGGTGGTTCAAATATGCACCCGCTGCCAGCTGCCATCTCAACAGACGGTGCCATCTCACTATCTGTGCCGGGCCTCCTCCATCAGTCTAAACTTCCTGGTCACTGCTGTACCCTCATCTCTGGAGTAGTGTCTAGCAATAAGTGTCTGACTGAATTAGGAAACAAATGAGTATTTCCAGGACCATGGGCTTTATCCCTACAAACTAAATATTCTTCCATGGGAGCTAAACGAGAGCACATTCTAGAAAAATGCCACATTATTTCTGGAATTTTCTATCTACAAATGTTCAGTGCAGTTTTAGGATCTAAAGGCTGGACTATAAATATAGAAATTTGCTATTTGGTTTCCAAATATCATGAACCTAAAAGCATAAATGGGGAAACATGAAAGTTAAAATTTGTGAAAGCAGGTCTCATTTGAATCAAGTACCTATATATTTTAAAAAGAAGTATATGTGTTATGTGTTAATTGTATCTCAAAAAAAGGGGGACGTGTAAAAGACCCTGGAAATAGAATTATTCTGTAGCAATCAAAAAGGGCAGAGCCAACCTAACAAAAAAGTCTGCCCGACTAATAAGAGCCACGGAAATTACATGGAAACCATGAGCTCAAAACACTGGAATCTATATTGCGCCCCTAAATTTTTCTTTTCCAAAGATCCCAACACATGAGAACTTTGAAATGAAAGTGAGGAGCCCCCAGCTACCAGGACTTCCTCACCTGCGACCGCACCTGGCAAACGTCCAGGTGAGGGTCCGAATTCATACACCTTGGCGCCTGTTGTGGGTTGAGCTGTGTTCCCAAAAAGATATGTCCACATTCTAACCCCTGAAACTTTGAATGTGACCTTATTGGGAAATAGGGGCTTTGGAGATATAATTAGTTAGTACGAGGTCATCCTGCAGTAGGGTGGTGGACCCTTAATCCAATGACCAGTGTCCTATAAGGAGAGAAAACAAGAAACAGAGACATGGGGGAAGGCCCTGTGACGACAGAGACCAAAATGGGGGCAACACGTACACGGCATGGGACACCAAGGATTGCCAGCACTGGCAGAAGCTGGAGAGAGGCCTGCAACACATTCTGTCTCAGAGCCCCTAGAAGGAGCCAACCTGAGTCCTGCCCTTTTAGGCTCTAGAACTATGAGAGAACAGATTTCCTGTGGTTTAAAGGCACCCGGCGTGACGTGCTATGTTATGATAGTCCTGGGAAACTAATACGCTACATTATAAAGCCACATGCAGGCAAAATGCTGGCTGTATGTACGACGGCACAGGCCAAGTATGGAAGATTCGAGAACACCAATGCGTGGTGACCAAGAAGCCAGAAGGGAAAGGGTTTTTTTTAAGATCCAACAATGTGCAGTCTGCTGTCTCAGTTACAAGACCTGCTTTCCTGTGCTTAATAGTGAATGAGAAGTAAGGTTCCTAAATGTAATAATTAAACACCTTAAATTAGGAGCTACGTTTGTTAAAGGAAATTTTCAATCGCATCTATAAAATGATAGTTATGAAAGATTGAGTATCCTCCCTTAAAATGTCAACCAGTGACACTAATTTTGCATTGCTTCAAACCCTGTCTCTGTGAATTTGTACTGAACAGAGTCCAAGCTAGTCAGAGATAGCTCAGACCCTGGCTTGTTTCCTGGAAAAATGGCGGAACAGAAGCACACGAATTCCTAGACTCAGCACTTAGTATCATTCTCCCGCCTCGCCACCGACAACAGAATCCCAGTTCTGTCCTCCAGTCTTTTCTGCAAGACCTGCCAGCTGACAGCACCTCCTGCCTGTTGAAAAACTTTTGCTCAGTTGACGCTTTTATATCCTGAAGCCTCACACATAGTTACTCACTTAATTCGCAAACCTACGGGGGCATCGCTCTTCCCCCACATCACAGAGTAGAAAACTAAGGCACAGAAAAGTAGCCTAGCTGCTGGTGTGAGCGGTGGGCTTGGTGGATTCCAGACCCAGACTCTATCCGGCGTTCGTTCCCAGCCTCTGGCCTAGAAGACTGAGCACCTTTCAGTTCACGGTGAAGTTTTCTTTTTATGAAATTTTAAAACAAGTGATATGAGCGCATCCTTGTATGGGCAAGTCCAACATTGCACAAGGACACACGGCGAAAGGACACACACAAAGCAAGTTCCAGCTTCCCTCCCTCCACCCACAGGCAGCCACCACCAACACCTCAGTATGTGACGAGGTTCTGGCTTCTTTAATATGCATTTACATAAAAAATATGTACGTACACAAATATACTTATATTTAAAGAAAGCAGGACCACGATATGTATACTCTTCCACAGCTTGCTTTTTCATTCAAAATATCTTGCACGTCTTTCCTCGTGAGTATGCATGTGTGCACATATGACCATTTATAGTATGTAAATTGCACACACAATTAACTGACCTCTTTTAATTGTGAGATGGTATTCGGTAATATGAATGTATGATCGGTTATTTTATCCCACTTAATTTTTATACAGCTGGAAGTGTTTCTGTAAGATACATCATCAGAAATGGAATAAAATAATTCAAAAATGTACATTTAAAAATTTAATAAGGTCTAGATACCTTCCCAAAAGACTGTATCACTTTGCATCCCCACCAACAGCATGGATTATTTTTCCTTGGTTAGACATGTACACTGCACTGGCTACACGCAGCACGCTGTTCTCAGCGTTTTAGGCATGTTAACTTGTCAACATGGCAGTGACTTTGTGAGACAGACACGGCTGCCCCCCCATTTACAGGCAGGAGGGGAGCGAGGAGAGGTGTGTAGGGCCATAGCTGAGGGGCAGACCCGGGCAGAAAGCTCAGACTGGCCTCGCACCCTGTGCTTTGGCCCCCGGTGCTCCGTTGCCTGTTGGTTGCGCCTGTCTCTGTACCCTCGTGCCAACACTGCCATTCAACCTTCAAACTGTTCCCAATTTGATGAGTAAAGTGCCATTCCTCATTGTTACTTCAATTTGGATTCCCTTGGTTATTAACCGAGTCAGATTTTTATTTCTATTAACACCAGCCTAGGAAATAAAACATGCAAAAAAACTAGGTGAGAAAGTGAAAAAATTATCCCAATACACAGAATTCCTGGTGATTTCAAGAACAGTTACTTTCATAATCAAAAACAGCAAATTAAACAATGTATAAAAGGAGCCCTCTGTCACCTTCCGAGTTCAACCCCATGATTAAGTTGTGACTCATGACTACGCAGCTCTGTGCCACACAGGAGTGTGATTTACAGGAGGGATAATACCAGTAATTTTCAGGACTGTACAGAGGTGGTCCTTATACTTAGAGAAAGAAGAGGGTATGTAGCTATGTGTGGCCAATGCTGCAATGACAGCAAAGGGACAAAGACCAGAATTAAAGATAATGAAAGAGGAAGGTGCACATCAGCCTCAGCTTGTGCCTCATAAGGAACAGACCTCGAGGGCAAATGGCTTTAATCAGACAGTTTGCACCACCGTTTCCTTGTCATGTCACTTCCAGCCTCTAAAATATTAGATGTGCTTCTACTGCTCATGCTTGTGGAACACCTGAAGAGAAGCGGCTATCAATCTCAATTAACGCATCTACAGTTTGCTACTACAGACAGCAAATGGCCTGGCCGCAGCTCAAACACGCATTAATGTGAAATAAACGAAGTCAAGTGAATAACAGGCAGTTGTAATGATTTCCATCCCAGGACTAATCCACCAACTGCTGCCACATCTGCAAACATCAAGGACACAGCTATTCACTGAGCCCTCTCTGCCAGCAGGAAAACAGGTCCCTCCTCCTCCCATCTTATCCGGGCGATCTCTCATTTAGTAACTCCCCATTTAGGAACATGTGGAGAGCAAAGGAGTTAAGTCTTGGGTAACTGCACGTTCCTTCTCCTCCACCCACATTTATATGTTAGAGCACTGCTGTATAATGAGCATTAGAGAACAATGTACACACATGCGCATATACATGTGTACATAAATAAACACATTATAAACATAATGGTATCACCGTAATGCTAGCATTGATAACAGCGCTAATGCCTGCTGAATTCCCACTCGGCGCCAGGCATACCTTGGAGCCCTGGGTATACTGGCACATTTGACGCTCATATGACCCTGTGGCGTGGGTACCGCTACACCTCTCCTTTTACGGATGAAGGTAAGGCTGTGCCAAGTTACAAAGCCGCCAAGCAAAAAGGCAAAACAAGTGGACAGCCAGAATGTAGTTCAGGCCACCCGGTCCTGACTCACTGGGCCAGGCTCGCTGGACATGAAGGACAGGAGGGTGACATGTACCTGGGTCCAGGAGCTCTTCCACGTGGCATTCAGAGAGCCTCCTGTAACTCGGTTTCCCTGGGAAATACATCCGAGCTCCAAATAAACCTCTGAAAAGCGGCAGGGCCATCCGTCTCCTCCGGGGGAGGGGCCTCCTTTCTGCCTTTAGGGGTCAGGTCTTCCCTTCTGAACCCAGATGTTTCTTCCAGGAGCTGCCCTGCTCCGCTTGTCTGGAGTGTCTTTCTTACAGACAAATGTAAACTGGCCCCGGGAAGGAGCCTGGGTGACAAAACGCACAAACATGGACTGGAGACGGTCTCTGCTTGTTTCCTTCTCCGAGCTAATCTTTTCTACTGCAGCAGGGTGGCCATCAATAAACTATGGGTTCTGATAAAAGTGCCCTTTAAAGGATGGGGCAGCTGAGGTCATGTCCTTGTTTTAACAGAAACTGCATTTTGGGGGGACACTCCTGCAACACAAATGCCAGCAGAAATCTGGTCAAATCCATGGGCGTACACCCGTATTCAATGTTTAGTATGATAAAGACTTTGAAAATACAACAGATACCTGGGGTTTTAGTTACATTCATGACTTTTAATAGCAAAAGACACACGTGTTAAACAGCATACCCCCAAGTTATGAGTTAATGTGATTTCTCCCCTTTCTCTTATAGGAGCAATATGTGCTCTTTAAGAAAAAAAGAAAGAACTACATAAAACAGAAAAAGGATATTTTCACCCATATCCTCTTCTTAAATGTATAGTTTATATGTAGCTAGCACATTTTTTTAGGGATCCTTTTTTTTTTCCCAGCCAGAAAAGGGGATCATACCACAACACAAGTTTTTTGTGACTGTGTTTCCATTTGCCCTGGCTGCTCTTCCTCGACTAAGGGCGAGCCCTTGGGTGGAACTGGCTGGGAAAGCCGGCCTGTAAGTCAGGGTTGGGGCTACTTCCAGCTGTCTGCTCTCTGCACAGCTCACGTCCCCACCAACAAATACTTCTGTGCACAATTCAGGTAAACACGAAACAAAGCAGAACTTACTTCTAAATGCAAGCAGTCAGAAGATCTTAATGTCAACAAGATAACACAGTTACTTTGCTTTTCAATGTCACTTAATTGAGTCATATTTTCATTTAGAATTATATGATTATCATCTCCAAACTGCTTTGTGGTAAGAGAAGTTTTAAAATTTTATCAACATTTTTAGATAAAACTACAAAAAAAATTATTTTATCCTTGTGTGTTTTAAAAACAAGACTGTAAATCTCCAAGTCTGACTTTTTTTTTTAAATTTACTTTTAGATAAAGGGGGAGGGAGGGAGAAAGAGAGGGAGAGAAACATCAATGTGTGGCTGCCTCTCATGTGCCCTCCAGCGGGGACCCAGCCTGCAACCCAAGGCATGTGCCCTGACTGGGAATCAAACCGGCAACCTTTTGGTTCGCAGGCCGGCACTCAATCCACTGAGCCACACCAGCCAGGGCCAAGTCTGACTTTTTGAGAGGTCAAAGACATTGTTGAAAATTCCACTTCAATTCTGAAGCCTGTGTTAACTTTTTCTTACTCTACACCACTGGCTGGCATGCCCCTTGTAGAAACTGTCAAGTTTCAGTGTCACACAGGCATTATATGGTATAGAGCCACCCTCTGGGTATCTTTTCTCTCCATTTTCTCCCAGCTTTCTAAATACAAGTTTAGACATTTAAACATGGAAAATGATTATGGTGGCAAGGGGTATCTTTATTATTCTTTGGAATTGTTGGTTTAATTACATATTAAAATGTACATGTTTTATAAAATTATTATCTATTTATTGCCAAAGCATCAAAGTATTGAAATAACACTTTGTAGTTAAGCCACAATTTTTTTATTTTTTAGTTCAATCAACATTATCATGAGGTAGCTTTAAAAAACCTGACTCTATCACTATATTCTAGAGACAGAGACAGAAAACCATACAGCAATCTAGGAGATCCTTGGAGCCAGAAAATAATACGCAGTGTTCTTCTGTAATTTGCCCTTCGGTGGGGAGGGAATTCTACTGAAGACTGTGGGCATCAAGAATCATATTTCTCCAATATTTTTTATTCTACAACAAATCTTCAGAGAAAAAACTGACCTGGATTGGATGGTGACAGTTTTAAAAAGAAGAAAGGAGATTCAATACCCAGGTAAAAATATGGATTACACAGGAGGCCGGGGCAGGCTTCACCAGAGAACAATGTGGTTTCCTGTCACCACCTGGCTGACACGAAGACAGGCACCCATGAAGAGGACACATATGAAGACAGGCACACCTCCTGCCCTTATTCCTTCAAGTTCTCCAACTCCTGTTCTTAAAATTCCTCAACCACCCTACGACGAACATCATTCGTTTTCTAGCCCGGCCTCACTTTCTCCTGGGGAGCGGCCTCTCCCTGAGGGGAAAGCTGACAAGGGGTCTTCCTGGCAGTCCGATGCTGCCTGGGCAGCACATCTGGGAGGCGCACTGCCCTGGAAGCTCGGGTGCCAGTTTATTGCCCCACCCGCCAGATCATGGCCAGGGTCCTGCTGCTGGCTTTCTGGAGCATCTGTGCATCCTGCCCACTTTCAAGCGGCGGGTTCCCATCAACTCTGTACACGCCGGAACCTTTCAGTGTGCTCCCCGTCTTGTAAGCAAGAGGCATTCTTACAAGAGGAGTGGCATCAAGATACTTAATGGCTGTGACCAGGGGCACCAACCCATTAGGCTGGGCTGTCTGCTCTGGATGGGTCGGCTCGGAGCAGTCTGTGAAGCTGGGCTAGTGCACACAGCTGTCCCCACACAGCTCTCTGGCTGCCTGAGTAGCTTTCCCATAACCACTCAGCTTGCTGATTTACATACAGTTTTTTACTAAAGAGAATTTAAAGAGTGACGCACGTTTCAGAAAAGGCTGAAAGTCTCTACATGTCATGAGCACTGGAAATGCATCAACAGTTTTATTTTCACCAATGATCATACACAATAACTGAATATCATTTTCCAATTAAGTGGATGAAAAGCCAAACGAGCAATCAGCTGCTCCCGGTTCTTTACTGGAAGTTCATATCAGGGCAGAACAAGCTGATCCTGGAAGACAGGAAAGCACAGGCCTAAAGCTCACACAACTGCATGGCCATCTCCCTCCATGCAGTTGTGTGGCCACAGATTTGCTTTAACAAGCGGTTACTTCCTTGCAACAAAATAGGACAACATAGCAGCCAAAGACTTAAAAAGAATATCCCACGAGCAGTAAACAAAATGTGAGATTGCAATGCTCCCGACGCTAGACTTTTATAGTGACATTTAAGAAAGTGTCCATTTTGTCCTCACACCAAAATCCTTGAGGAGCAGTGAATGACGAGGCTTTCTGGTCCCCACTCAAAATGGTGTGACTAAAATGAATCAAAGCTATTTTTCCTTAACGACCTGGCCTCTGCCCTCTTTCTGTGGAAAATTCCCTTCAGGTCTTCAATGTATTTCATGGAAGAAAGTAAGCACTTAGCACAAAGTACAGCATGATTTTAAATGCTCAATTCCCAAAACAAGAATTTATCCTAACCTTTCAATGGACACCAGGAACAGGGTATTTTAACCTAAATTCATGTTACAGAAAACAGACTGGAGAGGAGTATCCTATAAAAATCAATTGTGAGATCCGTTTTCATCAAACATATTTGAAAATGACTTAAAAATAAACACATAAGAAACAAAGACGATGAAAGATTCTAAATCTTTCATTGAGAGCTTAGCATTCATTTCTCTCCTAAAGATATTCACCACTGAAATCAAGTCCTTGTCACCTAAATCTACCTCCACACAGAGTCTTAGTGCAATAGCTAATTATAAAGATTACTCTTTCACATAATCACCAGCATTCAATGGCTCAAACACACATCACAGGCATAATCATTCAGTACGATGACGACTGTCTTGGGAAGGCTGAGGAACATGATCAAGGGGATGGAACAAATATGAAATAAAAAGATGTGACCGCAGCCCTATTTTGTTCTGACTATATTATTATCCATATCTATATAGAATGCTAAAACTACACCTTTTTATCCTGTATATTTTGTGGTCCCTTCTTGTTTTATGCAGGAGCAACATGGTACTTTACTAATTGCTCACCAGGAAAACGGTCCTAGAGAATCCTGTCAGTGAACCACGTTAATGTAAAACTTCCAGCTGAGTGTGTCACACACTGGATGACTTGCAAGGAGTTTTGGTCCTGTCCTAGTTCTGGTTAACAACAGGTAAGAGCTCAGAGGTGTGACAGTGGCCAAGGTTATGGTCAGGCTGTGAGAAGTTGAAGCAAATGTGCACTTGGGTCTGCAGTGAAGCCAGCTCAGCCCAGAAGCATGGCCACCGATGTGTGTCAAGTCGCGTCTCTGTAAGTGCGGTGAGTGTAACCACACACCAGGGGAACAGAGGCAGGAAGGCACAGCTGACTGAAGGAGGCGTCCAAGCCACAGGCGAGGGTGGGACCTGGGACACAGGGCCCATACACAGGCATTCTCGACATGGACCACATCTTTCTGCCTGATACCTGGTTTTCGGCTCGAGCCCCACTGACAGGGTGGGAAACACCTCACGGGCCACACGAGGTACGCTCAGCAAACGGAAGCCACTTACTCTGCCTACTGTTGGTACTGAATTTTTAATGTTTTTAAAGAAGTGTTTTTTAAAAATCTTTTTAATGTTAAAGTATATTTTAAAAATATTTTTTTTAATGTTAAAGCTTTGTAGAAAAACGATTTAAAATCCTTTGCTACCCCCCTCTCCCTCTGCCAATCAACTCTGGCACAATCTAGTCTGTTTTATCTCAATGGCACAGAGAGTGCATTTTTAGGAAAAGAAAATGAGCAAATCATTTCATTATAAGTCTGAATTTTCTAGATGTGTGAATTGTTCATTTCATGAACTATCTGTGGCAATGGTGCTCTGTCACAAAGCTATAAAATCCTAAAAATTTTTTGGTGAAGGAAACTGAGGCCCTAGAGAGAAGGGACTTTCCCAAGACCATGTGGCCAATCTGAGCATGAGCAAGGACTCCTGCTCACAAGCCTCCAGAGGCTCAGTCTCCCCAGAATCTACTCTTTAGGTTCAAACAAGACACACATTTTATTATCTTAAGAACATCTAAAGAACACCACAGAAGTAAATCTGCTACCACAACCCTGAAATGTTCTGTACTCCAAGGTCAGAGAGAAAAGTCAGAAAACTATTATTAGGGTAGGGCCATCCTTTAAGAAAGGAATAGTAGAGTATGGTTAATGATGCCATGTTTCCTCATCAATTTAAATCATGTTAGAGACTTTTAATTTCTGGCTCAATCAAAATTAAAAGTTGCTTCTGATACTTTAAAGATTTTAGATTTCAGAGCCCGGTAGTCAGGTGGTTTGGTTCATTTTACACTAACAAATGCCTGAGAGCACCTGGTTTCTCCTTTAAGGACACTATTCCAATGGGTGTTTTGGGGAAGCCAAACCTTTCAATAATCAAGAGCAGAGCTCATTTGCTTTGTGCCCTGAAAACTCTGTCATCCCTTTTTACAATGGAGCACATCTGTGTGACAGGAAATAAAGCCTAATTAGAGACAGAACCCAAGGATACTGAAAAATAAGTCATGGTACAAGCTACAAATACCTAGATGATGCACTCCCCACCCCAGTCACATTAGTGTGGATAATCGAGAGCTGAGGGTCATGTGCCTTCCTGGTGGCTCTCACTGTGAGGAGGACAAGCTCTCACGGGCCCACACCCATGTGCCTGAGCACTGCTCAGAGGTGGAGGGGCGGCTGTAGAGATCTATGACCCGCAAGCCAGGGTCCTGAGCAAGAGCACCCACCACCCACACTCACCACAGACACGTGAGCCCCACATGAGCAGCCAGGTGGTTCCAAATCTCAGAAAACCAGTGCTTTTAAAGTGCAGTATGTGTAACATTTCAGAGGGCAGAAAATGATGACAGAGAAACTGCATGTCAAAGGGCACAGGTCACAAAAATTCCACTTGACCCAACACTGACTCTATTTCACTTCTTATTAAACCTGGGCCTGACACAAGCAAACAAGAAAGTGGGTCACCAGCAAGCACAGGGTGTCAGTGTCCCCCGCCCCCCCACCGTGGGTTTCCACTTACACAGGAATTGCAGTGAATCCCCAGAGTAAGGGCTGTTTCCCTCCCTAGTGAATCTAGCCTATTACAAAAAATCCATTCCAGTATCTTGAAAAGGCTGGCCCTGTTTTATTCCCTCACTAAGATTAACTGCTATGATTCCCAGGTCTCCCTTAATGGTTTAATCACGGCCGTCCCCAAGCTGTCTACGTAAATTATGTGGCTGTACCTCCGAATGGCCACAGTGAGGGCCTCTGGTGAGCTGGCACAGGGACAGATGACCTCCTGGCGCAGGCCTTTACTCTGGAAGACATTGAGAAATGCATCGCAGGAAGAAATAGACCCTGGAATGAAAGAAGGGACAATATTTAAGCCAAGTATGTCATTGATTAAAAATAATCTCATAATAGGAAGTGCTTTTGAAGTTAAGGTTTAGGCACATGTGGAATAAGGCGGCATAGAAAACACACTTTACTTAGCACAATTTATCATTTATGTTATAAGCAAAGATGATTTTCTCAAACTTGGAGAACTCAAGAATTAAAAAAAAAACACAGCTTCTGTGCTTAATCAAAACATTTGCTGACTGATAAACTAACTTTTTTGAGACTTGTTCTACCATTTTCAACACGGATGCTCTAAAGTGTGGGTATATCTACCCCTAACTCAGTGATTTTCAAACCTTTTTGATTGTGTGGCACACATAAACTAATTAGTAAAAGTCTGCAGCATACCAAAAATATATTTTTTGCCAATCTGAAAAAACAATAGGTATATTTTGATTCGTTCACTCCAGGTAGCTATTGTTGTGTTGGTTGTTGTCATTTTTTATTTACTATCAAAGGAAAAAGAGGTCAGTACCCCTGACTAAATAGTCAGTTATTTGCATGTTTTAAAAATGCTTGCGGCATTCCAGTTGAAAATCACTGCCTTAACTAAATGGAGAAAACTTTAAATTAACTTGAATGATGAGACCCAGGTATAATTACTAGGGACCTATCAGCTAAAAGGTTTCCTAATACAAGTTTACCTTGCTTTATATAAGACATGCTGTTCTATAGAGTTATGAGTAAAGCCATCTATATGTTAAAATAGTTCACAATTTATGGACTTACTCTGTAAATGGAAGAATCATTTATAAAACTAGTACTAATTAATTACCTGTTTGCAAGTCCACTTTTGCATACCAAATGTTAAGAAAGTATACGTTGCTTTAATTTACAAATATATACACTGCAGAGTTTACAATATGGTCAGAAACAAACTTGTTACATTTATTTCACTGTCATTCACTTTCCTTCTCGCTTACATACTTGTATCATAAAAAACAAGCTAACTGGCTTTTATTTCAATTGACTGAAATATTTCTCAAGGTATAAGAGGTCTGTCCAGAAAAAGTCCAGCCGTTGTTAATATAATGAGAATGGTTTGCGTGGCATTGATATAACCTTGCAGCCAAGGCGAGTGGACTAGAATGAGCATGCGTGAACAATGACACCTTCACTGTACTAGTCAGTGGGGGCGGTAGATGCCACTGAGTGAGCATGTGTACTGTGTAGCCATTGCATTTAAAATGACTGAGCGAGTACAGCAATGAATCTGCATCAAAATTTGCCTTAAGCTTGAACATTCCTCCGCGGAAACTATTTGGATGATTCAAAAGACTTTTTGGGGACAATGCAATGAGTGCAGCACAAATAAAAGTGTGGCACAAATGCTCCAAAGATGGTCGAGCATCTGCTGGAAGTGATCCACATTCTGGAAGGCCTACAACAAGCAGAACACCTGAGAATGCTGAACGTGTATGGGCTGCAATCAACAAAGATCAGCAACTGACAGTGCGAGAGCTAGGAGTTGATCTGGGGATTCCAAAAACTGTGTCTGAGATTTTGATGTAGGATCTTCGCATAAAATGTGTTGTAGTAAAATTCGTTCTGCTACCAGAGCAGAAGGAACATTGTGCTGCAGTTGCTAATGATTTGATTCAAACCACTACCAATGAACCAAATTTCCTCAAGAAGGTCATAATCGGAGATGAATCTTGAATCTACGGCTATGAATCGGAAGTGAAGGCCCAGGCCATCCCAATGGAAGTCGCCTGGTTCTCCATGCCAGAGCCGGCACGGCAAAGTTGCAGCAAGATCAGGACCATGTTAACTGGGGTTTTTGATTGGGAAGGTGTTGTGCACCATGAGTACTTCCCTCCAGGCAAACGGTGAACAAGGAGTGCCACCTCAGTGTTCTTGGGCGGTTGAGAGATGCAGTAGGATGAAAACGGCCACAGCTACGGGCCACCGGTGATCAGCAGCTTCATCATGACAACTCACCCGCTCATGCATCACATCTCCTGCAGTTTTGTTGCAAAACATCAAATTATCTAGGTGACTCTGTCCCCTACACCCCAGATTTGGTGCCCCGCAACTTCTGGCTTTCTCCAAAAGTAAAATTGCCTTTGAAAGGGAAGAGATTTCAGACTTTTGATGAGATTCAGGAAAATATGACTGGGTAGCTGATGGTGATTCCAACAAAGGATTTTGCAGAGTGTTCTGGACAGTGGAAGAGATGCTGGGAAAAACTGTGTGAGGTCCCAAGGTGCCTATTTTGAAGAGAACTGAGGTGTCATTGTCTTATGTACAATGTTTCTTATATCTTCAATAAATGTCTCTATTTTTCATAGTACATGGCTGGATACTTTCTGGACAGATCTCATATTAACAGTATTCTGTGAAACCGCTAATTAACTTTACCTAGATAATTTTTGCTATAGGACTTGATAATGAAATTTCATTAAAAATGACAAATTAATTTCCTGATCAGTAAAACTACTATGGACCATAAAGTAATAATAGTTAATATTTCTTGAGAATTTATTACATCCCAAGGAAGTGTATGTAGGGATTACTTCATTTAATCCTCATAAAATCTTACGATTTTGATGTCATTTTGAAGTTAAAGAAAGAGGAGTATTTAAAAAAGTGACATTCTCTACAGAATCGGGAAGTAGAAGGGCCAGAACTTGACCCCAGGGCTGTGTCTGAAAGCTCCGTGTTCTCCAATGGTATACCACGGTGCCTTTAGCCAGTGAGTAGTTCTGTTTGGTTACTGTTTTGAGACCGCTTGTTAACTAAGGTAAATAGTAGAAAAAGAAAAATCAAAGTGTAAAGAATAAACCCTGGTGAGGAGGACCCTGCTGCCTGCTTGTCCTCGTTTGAGCAGCAAATGTCGCTTACAGGGGTTTGCGCCATCGGCCACAATCAGCATCCGCAGAGAAGAAAGGTTGATGTCTCTTTGATCCCTATGTGCTACCAACGCCCAGTGCATGTCCCTGGACTTGACACAGGCCACTTTTGCTGAAGTAGAAGCAGAGGGAAAGGTGTTAATACGTGGACCGTCTGACCGTGAGACATTAAAAGAGGGACTCGTGATAGTGGGAAGACCAAGGTCACTCTGGGATGCACCTTTGTACTGGCAGACCTTCTGAATCCAGGAGAGCGGGTTCACCTTCATCAGCGAGTACGGGATGCTGATCACATGCATCATGTTCATGACACTCTGAAAGCAAGGACGCACACAGAGGTGAGACAGGAGGGGCTCTTCCCACTGACAGCAGGCTCCAGCTAGGGGCACACAGGACAGGCTTGGGGCTCCTCACACTGCCGGGGGGCTTAGTGCCAGCAGGAAGCTAATCCCGGCATATGTCAGAACAATCAGGGAAGTGACGTTTCACTGGTTGTCTAGTCCTCTCAGCTCCTGCGTTTCCTGATACAGGTAAAGAATCTAAGTCCAAGTACTTTTTTTTAATGTAAAATGTTTAGTTGAATGATTATCATTTTTTAAGGTCCTTTCACAGTGGAAAGCGTCTGTATTACCCTCAGTGACCCACTCTCAGTGACCCCTCAAGGATTCATTTCTTTAAAATGAATGACCAAAACTAACTTTCAAAATACTAGACTTACTGGGGGAATCACTTCATATATTACACAAATGTCTAACTGCTATACTGTACACTTGAACTAACATAAAATAATATTGACTGTCGACTGTAATTGAAAAACAAAGCAAAATCAAATTAAAAAAAATAAATGGTTAGTCCCTACATGTTTCGGGTAGGACTTACACACCTGTCAGGACATCATTTGGTCCAGCGCACTCAGAAGCTGGGTTAAGGGGCTGCCAGAGGGAGGCCGCAGCCAGAGCCCCCCCGGCCAGCTCTGTATCAGGGTTCTCTCTGCTACTGCGGGTGGAGGTGGAGCGGGAGGGCATGGATGGTCCGGAGAATGCTGGCCTAATTCTGGAAGCTCTGAAGGAAAATGATTACCTATACCTTCCCGGGTAGAGGTGAGCCTACTGGTCCCTCTCACCTTGGTTGCTCCCCACTCCACACTGGGGTGAGAGCGCCTTCCACCATATAGAAGATGCCACAGGAGAGTGCGTGTGGCTGTCTAGCAAGACCTGTCTTGCCCTAGAAGGTGGCAGCATGAGACTCAGAAACCGCCGATTCTTCGGCAGTAAATCCAGAGCAGCGGTAAGCAGATGGAAGACAATAGCAGCAAGATCTACCGCACACCTATCTCCACACTCCTCAAAGCACGATTAGCACGAGGAACTCCGAGGGCAACAATAATAGCAGCTGTCACATTATCGAGCAGGTGGGTGGGCTAGGTGCTCACTAAACATCAGGCCCATGATTCTCCCACAGCATCATCATTCCCATTGGACAGAGAAGGAATCTGAGATTCAGAATGACTTGGGCAAGAAATGATTTTTGGGCTCAGGTGACTTGCCCAGAGTCACAAAGCTATTAAACAGAGGGGTCCAACCTCCAGCCAGGCCGCATGCAGCCCAGGATGGCTGTGAATGCGATCCAACACAAAACTGTAAATTCACTTAAAACATTATGAGATTTTTTTTGTGATTACATGTCACCTGTATTTAATGTGTGGCCCAAGGAAGCTCTTCTTCCAGTGTGGCACAGAGATGCCAAAAGGTTGGACACCCCTGCAAGGAAGGGCTGAGGCCTGAGCCTGTGTTCCCCAACCCTGGGTTCCCTGAGCCTGGGTTCTTTCCAAAACACCAGCATAGCAGTGTGAGCGCACATGGCGGGTTAAGTTTGTACATCTTGTCATCCACTAGTATCTAGATGGTAGAAATGAACTGTATTGATCAGAGAGGTAAGCTGCCAGTCTGGAGCTTCTTATGGGATACTTAAACGCTCTTGTTCTAATAAATTCTGGTTTAGAAAGAAACAACAAATTCCACTTTCTGTATTGATGTTCCTATCAATCATGCAACAGGAACTAGATTTTTCTACTTCAGAAAAGATAAGTTTCAGCATAAGAAACTTAAGAAGGAAAATGGGTGATTAAAAATGACCACATATAAAACAGACATGTAAGAATCTAAGCAGTTATGCTACATTTTTTTCAGTTGCAAACATATCTTAAATAAATAAGAAGTTATCTCTCTATAAATGTGCCTACAGTTTTGAACTGTCATCCTTTATCAAGCAGTACCAACAGTGAGGCATGCATTCTCTACCACACATGCTGAATTTTCATCAAGGGGAGATCTGTAAAGGACTTTGCTCTACAGCATAATGAAACGGGTTCCCTCAGTATCCAGAAATACTGACTTATCAAAAGAAAAAAAAGAACAATGTCATTGCCAAATCAGATGTATAGTAAAGTGACCCTAACACAAGATACTTGATAATAATGCTGTATAATCATAAATGACCAAAGTTGGGAGGAAGATACTGAGCTTCCTGTGAGCCTGCAAAAGGTTGCCCTCAGCAGCTGTAACCTCAGTAAGGGGATCAGTGACTCGAGCAAGTGGCTGCAGAGACCCGCTGGGTTTACTGCGCTTTTGGAAGCTGCATAAGTTGACAACTCAAGACTTCTAACAATGACGACTGTTCCTTATAACTGGGAGGAAGGGGCTTACCCTAGCTGCTAAGTATAAAGATCCTAATTCTAATTCTAACATGCACACATTCAAAGGTAAATAAGACACAGCAGGACTGGGCATCACACTTACTGTTAGGATTCCATGCCAGAGCCCAACGTCTTTCTTGAAATCCAACACATTCACAATTGTTTCAGCTGTACAAATAAAAAGAGTAGAAAGATTTTTTACTTATGAAGGACAGGTACAGAACCAAGGGCAAAGGAAATCCAGCGTCACATCAGGGGTAGTGATGGATCTTGGAACAACAACATTTCACTCTATCTTTGCAGAAAGTCTGCATCCTCCAAACTGCTGGTCTGCCTGGAAAGTGTTTCTAGGCAAAAATTGTGACATGAACGTTTATAGCAATAGCTCTTCACACCATCACTTAAAGCACCTTATTCCTTCTCTTTTACACACATATTTCCCCCCACCCTGCCTTCTTCCCTTTTTAAAAAAAGATGCTGTTCATTTCCACCACATGTTCTCCCAGGGAACGTGAGGGACAGGCAATTTCCGGCAATCACCGTCTGCTGCTGCACCACCGAAGCCTTAGGGGTGGGGCTGGGATAATAGGGGAGACAAGGGTTTTGGAAAAACAGAATGGGGGAGCAGTCAAGAGATGGAGGTGCTTTTTAAAGGTGGTGGTAAGAAAAGGGAGCTAAAAATATACGGCTGGAACGACAGCTATGATGGAGCATGGAAGCCAAGCTGGAGAGCGGGTCACCAGCAATGCCATGAACAAGGCTTTCGGACAGAGTTTTTGAAGTAACATTTGTCAAGTGGCCTGGGTAGGTGGCCCAGTTGCTTACGCCCCTGCCCAGTGCCACCCAGCGTTGAGCCCCGGGCATTTATCCACACCTTGTCTTCTGTTTTTACTTGTTATTGAGATGTTCACCAAAGGCTCAGCACTGTGTACCTGACCACCTTTCAGAGAGGGTGGGTAGAGGGACTTTCAAAATAAATGTGCTCAAAGGAAACAACCTATAATGCATTTTATAAAAATAGCTTTTAAGTTGAGAAATAGAAAGCAAATATATATATACTCTCCTTTTCCCCTTCTCCAACCTCCACAAGAGTGACAACCTTAGGCCTTCGCTTAGGACAAGGAAACAGGTCATGAAGTTGTAAGAAATGTTGAAATTAAAACTGAAAACACTGTCAAGTAGTGTGGTAATAATTAGAGACAATGTGTCTTGATGTCTGGAAACTAGTCCAGGGACCAAAAAACAGCAGAACAGCTCATGAGAGAAGTGAATTGTTTTTAAAAATGGAGAATACCGGAAGAATGGGGGGAGAGAGACAAAGAATGAGAAAACTAGATAGAGTATTTCAGGCTACAGTGGAGCAACGGGTGCCACCAGCATCCTCAGGTACGTCGCCAACGCAGGGACCTGGCTGCAGAGGTTCTAGCCAGAGGGATAACTGATATCTGGTCTGATCCTTGTAAGATCCCAGGTCAGTGCTGGTACCACGGTTTCCTCTGGTCACCCTTCCTCTTTGCCTCCATGACCATCCAGTTCCAGTGAAAGAAAGTACATCATGAAAACCAACTGTTCTCAACTGTGTATCCCACCCCCGGGGGCTTGTAGAACCCATTCCCAGAAACTCGAATTTAGTTGGTAGAGGTGGCCTAACATGGGTGTTTTTTTAACACTTTCAAAGAGATTCTGATGTGTGGTCAGAGATGAATACACATGGTATGAATTATCTGTTACGGCCTGAGTAGGGTCCCCTCAAGTTCATAGGCTGAAGCTCTAACCCCACTGTGACTAAATTTGGAGATGGAACCTCTAAGGGTCAAAGGGTGGACCTGATCCAATAGCACTGGTGTCCTTATAAGAAGAGGAAGAGACATCATATCTCTTGTTCTCTCCATGTGCACAGAAGAAAGGCCATGTGAGGACACAGACAGAAGCTGCTGCCTGCAAGTCAGAAAGAAACGCTCACCACCAGGAAACACCTTGATGGTGCCCTCATCTCGGACTTCCAACCAGCATTGTGGGAAGCAAGTGTCTGCCGTTCAAGCCTCCAGGCTGTGGTATTTGGTGGGGCAGCCAGAGCGGAGACACTACACAATCCAAGTTAACCTGCGACTGCGTTGGGTTCAAACTTACCACGACTCTTAGGGTTACTAGTGGGAACAAGACACTCCCTTGACTGGTCAACATGCATCTCACAGGCTAAGGTCTGGAGTCAGGGTCCCCCAGGGAGGATCTGAGAAGGTCCCACCAATACCTTCTGTGTAGCCACACGCCTGTGTGAGAGCCTGGCAGTGGGTCAGCAGTGCAATCCGTGTCACAGTCACCCCAAGAACACTTCCATCCTTGCACGTCTTATACTGAAACGAGATGACAATGTGGGGACAAGTGGTACCAAGGAACAGAGCAGGTGCCACATCGATCAGCTCTTCCAGTTACATAAGAGGCTGCAAATCCCCTAACCCTAGAGCTGTGTAACTGTCAGCAATGCAGGCACTCAGTCCTGAAGCCCTAGACCCAGTGACTTACCTCGATATATGCGGTGTCATTGTTTGCATCTTTAATGTGCGGGAACCAGTCTCGAGGAGGTTTGGAGAGATGTTTTGACTCTGTGACAAACCACAATAACTTTGGCCAACCTTGGAAATAAAGGACAAATTCCTTTTAGGTGAGGGTTTCCCAGAAAAGAGGTGTGAAGAATCACCTTCACATTCATGACCATATTTCATACCGCCACATGCTAGAAGGAACCTCCGGTATTTCCATCAAGTCGAGGACAACAGTCATGGTGTGAAAGCCACCAGGCATGTTGATATATTGTTCGAGACATTTGTGTGTGAAAAAGCATGTACCATGGTCGATTCAATGTAGTACATTCCTTCCCAGTGAAGGGCCCGCCCCCTGACAAGGTACTTGGCACTGTCATACCTTTGAACTGGGGAATTTCCCCCGTTGGGCTCTTCGGCAGTCCTTTGTGGCAGGCGTCACTGGTCAAGGCAACAGTAACTCCACAGCTGCCAAGCAGGAAGCCAATCTGCTGGCTTCCTGCATCCTGGGAGAGGGTGACAAAGAGAAAAGAGGCATGGAGACAAGATGACAGTGGCACTCCTGGCAATACAAGGCCTCTAGGTTCTGGGAGGCAAGAAACCTCCCCGATCCGCCATGATTCTGACATGGGCTGGGCTCTGTGGAACAGGAGCAGATCCCAGACTGCCACTTGCTAGCCAAGTGGCTTTGAACAGGGTAGCTAGCTTGCATGGTCTCACTTTCCTCATCTGCACCACGGGGTGAAAGGCAGAGCCACCTCACAAGTCTGCTGCGAGGGATAAACCAGGAGAGGCAAGTGAGTGCTGGATGTGGGGCTGGCACTCAGTGGGTCTCATAAAAACTCAGTTCTGTGAACTATGACTGTAGGACATAAGTATTGTGGAGAACAGAAAGGGTCCAAGAGAACGTCTTCATACTGAGTAATTACTGACTGTCTGATTTTAAACACCCAGAGTAAAGGGCTCTGTCATATTTGATCACATCTACCAAATAAAGGGCGACCTGGTCACCCTTACCCGCCCTGAGCGCATCTTGCCTCACATGTAACAATGACGCTGGTAACACTGAGCACCGGGAGCCTCCAAATAACTGGTGCCAACAGGAACATGGCGTCCGTCGCGGGTCGGGCAGCCATGGGAAGTGCCAACCCTCTGAGTTTTGTTGCTAATTGTGTCCAGCTGCCCTGTGGGAACTTAATTCTCTTTCTTTACTCCCGCCGCCACACTAGCTGTGACTCACACTGTGAAGGAACTGGCATTGCTAGAACCAAAATGTCTTGACTGCAGTGAACCCGTCACCTCTGTTCATTCTGACTGGACTCTGCCTGAATCCCTGGACCCCAGCCTGTCCGTGGAGCAGATACCTGGCTGTCTGTCACTCTACCTGTCTGTGCCTTGCTAAGAAAAACACGAGACACCATGGTGTTTTTACCTGGGTAAAATTAACAGTATTGGCATCTTTAAACTATAGTCTTTCAAGTGATCAGTTTCTATTTTTCTTTTTGTAGATTTACCCCCCACAACCCAGTGAAAACCACATCTCTCTACATGGGGATTGTGCACAGAAAACCTCTAAAGCCCTGTACAGCCCTGAGAGGGGATAGGTCTGGCAGCTAAGCCCTGTGCAGCCCTGAGAGGGGATAGGACTGGTCCCATTTTGGGGGTGCTCACAGTATGTTCCCTTCAGGCAATACTATTTCAAACAGAGTCATAATCAGTCACTTTAATATGAATTTGTATATCCCACTGCCAAACGCCATGACCACTCAGTGGTCATGAAAGGGAGACAGGCTCTGAGATCAGGTTCGGCAGCAGGAAGGTATTTCTTTGTGAGCGGGAGTGCTACACTGTCTACAACAAAGAGGGTTTGGGAGCGAGAGTGCCAGCGGGTTCCTGCCGTGACCTGCCAAGGGCTGGTGCCCATACTGAGGGTGCACATTCTGCTCTTGGCACTCCCAGTGGAGGCATGATGTCCCCTGAACCCTGTCTTTCCAACATCTGCTCATGATTTGACTTCTCAAATGATGGAATCGCAAAGATAAAAAGACACCTAAAATATAGAGGAAGAGATGAGAGATCACATAGGAAGGAGAGTAACCGGGAATAGGATGCCATAACTCAGCACAAAATTCAAATTTCATGCCTGATCCTTCTTTGTCTAGAAGGAGGTTCTCGTCGTCATCATCTGGACTATACCTACTGAGAGCTCCAGTCAAGTGTCAACTTCACAGGAACAACTCTGCCCGCTGCACCCACACTGGGCTGAGACAAGACCCCATTTACCTACTCTCAGGGCAGCCTGTGTGCCTCCTTCATGCGCCAAGACCCCTGGACAAACACATGCTTGGACCCAGAGCCTGGAGCAGGGCCCGCGCATAGAGACACCCAACACACAATGTCAAAGCTGCATTTCTACCTGGGCCCTGAGGACAAGGACATGCCCTGTGCAGCAGTCCGCCCGGCACTCTCACATCCAGACCTTGTAAACCTTCCTCGATCTGGCCTGATATGCCACCGGTCGACTCAGGGAGGCAGCTGCTGCATCGCAGGAAGAATGTGATGACGCTCCCTCCCGGTGTACACACCTGATGTTACTTGTTCTCTGTGCCCTTTCCCTGGGAGTGAGGGTGCTTTGGTCTGTAGGTGGCCACTTGGTTGGGGCTCTTCCTCTGAGGAGCCATGCTGTCAAAGATGGTCGGTTCCCTCATCACAGGATCTCGCTAGTGATTATTTTTTAGTTGCCAAGAAAAGCTGGACCTCCCCTGAGTTTAAAACTTTCTCTTGCTTTCAATCTTTCTCCAATAAGTAGAGTTGACTAATTACACCACTTCCTAGGAAGTCAGGCTTTACCACAGCCTCTCTTACAAGTAACTCCTCAAGAAGCAGACAGGCGAAGTGGACATGTCACTCGACCATCATCTACCCCGTCCTGTCTTGGTTGCCTCATCAGCAAGCACCAATAACACCCATAAAAAGGATTCTCTCTCTAGTAAACAAGAGGTAACTTCATGGCACGCCACTCTCTTGAACTCATTTTTTACTTGTTGCCCCACAACAACTAGTTGATATTTAGTCAGTTCTGTTCCTTGCCCACCCAAATTACCAACTGGCATCTGGTTAGCTCCTGTGAGATGAAAAAGACAATAATGAAAGACATGATGGAGAGACAGATGCAGATGCAGAGTCAACACAAAATGCTACAGATGCATGAGCTTAAAGACTACCATGGTCGTGGAACCAGGTGGACCAAGGAAATTGGACACAAGACATTTTCCTTAACAAAACTATGACAGATTTGTCATCTACATATTTACATATATAATTTGCTAATTAATTTCTAACTTTTTATTTGTAATGGAAATTTTCAAACACACACAAGGATACAGAGAAAAGGAGAATGAAATCCCATGAACCTATTCATCCAGCTTCAACAACTAATCAATGTTTGGTAAATCTGGTCTCACCCCTAACACACACACCTGCATACACAGACTGGAGTATTTTAAAATGAGCCCCGCAAGTGGGGCGCATCCTTTCTTGCACACATACTTTGGCTGTGATGGTTGCCCCAGCAGCCGGTATCCTCCCCGCAGTGCCTGGATCCCATGGTCTCCTCACTACCTCTGATTTCTTGAGGGAGAGATTCCATGACTGATCATAGGAGGTTGTAAAATTGTTACAAGATGTTGATGTTACCCTTCCAGAGATTTTCATTTTAACGTGGCACCTGAAAACCTTTGCTAAAAGCAAACAAGTGGCAGGGGTGTTAGGGTTCTAAGGAGAGGAAGTGAGTGCTGACACGCCAGCCCTGGTCGGCTGACTCCTGCAGCCCACAGGGCCCACCTTGTCTCTAGTCCTATCCTACTTAGAACACAGGCATTTGAGCCCCACCCCAAAGGCCATGCTGTTTTCCTGTCAGACTCGGATGCCCATGGCAGAGCCTGTGTCCAGAAGAAGTTCTGGTTCAGCCTAATTTCACTGGCTGACAGATATGCTCTGCTGACAATGAGCCTTCACAGACCAGCTCAGCCACCTCAAGAAGATGCTAACGTCAGGTGTTTCCATCTGCTGTGACCACTCAAGGTCCGTCATGGCACAGACATGTGGACACTCCTCTCACTCCTCCCCATGCCAAACAGCACAGGAACACTGACTTTTTCCGCTGTGATATCTTCAAGGGAAAAATGAGCATCTCCTCTCACCCCCATAATCAGAACAGAGAATAAATAAATGTGCATGGAACTAAATTGTTCAGTCAGGTTCATTAAGCAACATTTAGGATTCAGAAAATTTGGTTCTCATTAGGTCCATTTTTTAAAATATCATTATCTAAGGATATTGTTATTGATTTTAGAGAGAGTGGAAGGGAGAGATAAAGAGAAAGAAACATTAACTGGCTGCCTCTTTTACATGCCCCGATCAGGGATCAAACCTGCAACCTAGGTATGTGCCCTGACTGGGGACCAAACCTGCAGCCTTCTTGGCACAGCGCTCCAACTAACTGAGCCATCTGGCCAGGACTAGGCCCATCATTTTAAGACAAATCCGGTGGGAACAGAACTGGCGGACAGAGGAAATGCTGACACACGTTATCTCCTAGGTTCATGTGCACATCCTACCCCATTCTCAACTGTACCTGAGCCAATGGTTCTTTTATTAAAAGTTAAGAGAAAGTTCTCTGAGACAGCAAATGTTATGTTCTGCAGTCACAGAGCCTGAGTGGCAGAGGGGAACCACCCTACAGCTGTCAGTTCTATCTCCTTGGACAACATCAGACCGTCTGTCTTTGGGGGTCATCAGTGTCAACCCTGTAGGGCCTCCTCCCTTTGTCTTTCTTCCTGCATGTACTGTAGCTCTGGAGTCTGGTGAGCAAGTAATTCACATTGATGAAAAAAACGTACAATGTTGTGTAGGACAGTACTACATTCCCTCTTATACTGGACTACACTATCATTATAAGAGCAAAATTAGCTACTTACTCTAATTACAGAATAAGATTTAGGGTGAACCTGGGACTTGATAATATCCAAATACCTGGATGAAAGCAACAACTACCACCCTCCCAAAATGGAAAAAAAAAAGATCTATCGTTTACCCAGACTTCCAGTGTAATGATGCCGAGGAACAAGACACAGAAACACTTACTTTATTGACATATTACTTGGCTCAACACTGTTACAATGCATAGAACCTCGGTCTCTGATGTACTACTCCCACTAAATTGTGCAGCTGAACTGAGTGTGTGGTTGCTGTGTCCTTTACTGAGATAACTGCTGAAAACGTGACAGCCTCAGAAACAAGAAAAACCTCTCTGGTCCTTTTGATCCACATCCTGCTGAGATGAAAAGCCATTTTCAGAATGGCCACCTGGACATTCCAACCTGAAGGGAGAACACTCCAGTGCTGTCGAGCCTCTCAGTCCCGTTAACAGGCTTGAACAAAACGACATGTTCTTTACCTTTCTCGTGAGCGGTACTTCTATGGGCACGGGAACAACCTCGGCCAGCAGGCAGCCGTAGAAGGCCACCATGGATGCAGCAGGGTCGTTGTTGGGGAACACCAGAGCCACCTGGATGGACACAGGGGGGTGGATTTACCATTAACAAGACTTTTCAACTATCATGAAAGGATGCAACCTGCCACAGATAGTGAGGTTCACGCTTCCAGTAAGAAAGAATGATGGAAAAAAATTAGGTGCCCTAATTTTAAAATGCCCTGTAGGAAGACATATTTTGCTAGTTATCATATACGTTTCCTTTAATTCATGTGAAAGGCAAACATATTACCAAGTCATCTATAATACTGTACCAGAATACAACTATTCTTGCTTTTGGCATCTTATCTTCCATGTGGACATATTTTAGAAGAAACTATAAGGCATACACTGTTCTGTTTTCCACCAGGCTTCATGCAAATGTCCTTGTGGTGCTGGCAATCATGACTGGATGCCGTGTGTGTCCTCAGAGGGTGCTGGGCTGGCAGCTGGGCCCACGTAGGGCTCTGTTCACAGCCCGGTCAGTTTTAGCTCTGGGATCTTGGGTAGTTTTAGCCCTCAAAGCCTTAGTTTTCTTATCTAAAAAGCCAGAACACTAGAACCTACATCTTAGCTTGTGGTAAAGGTGCTAAAAGCCAGGTAAATTTACCACCCAAATAACCAGATAATGGATAGTACGGCTTTGAAACATGCTTTCTTATTGTCCTTAGGCTGTCTTAGTGATGAACAATTTTCCATGGGATGGCTTGTAAGTATCCACCCTCAGATGAACTGCTTTTCATTTCCCTTGCCGACTTATCTGTTGGAGTTTTGACAGCACCCCTGTGAGTCTGGATGAATTTTAAATACATTTGATAGTATTAACTCTTAAATTTGATGTAAAGACTTCTTGAGATAACAGTTTGTTTTATTTTTATTGGTGCATTTAATGTTTTCTGTAAATCTGTCAAACTTTTCCTTTATCACCTATTACTTTAAAAAATTTCATCTGGGTTAAATCCACCTGGAGCTCATTCTAGTGTCTTCAGAGTAGCTAAGAGCAGCCCATCCTAGTCTGTGGCTGTAGAAAGCCTGCTTAATGATACAAAGTTGTAACAGACAAAGTCCTGTCCCAGGACTCTCCACGATGCTCTCCAGGACTTCGCTTTACCCTCACATGGGTTCCTCTCACGTGCTGCTGTAGCACCAGCTATACTCTTTCTTATAAGTTTGGTGTGTTTACAAAGCACATAAAAGCCATGATTTAGCACATGGTGATTATTTTTTTACTAGCACATTCCAGAATTTAAACAATTTTTTCTTTAAAAAAGTCCCAATTAGAAGTAAATAGTTTTGTCATGAACAGTTGGATAAAACACTGTATTTCAATATCTAAAGAAACAGGGTCGCATAAAAGGGTTCAGATGTAGTTGGGGACAGAGTAATCTGTATCTTAAATTTGGCCATGTTGGCAATTTAGTGAAAACAAAATTAAGTTTGGGAACATTTCATTTCTTTATGAAATTTCTCAAGTTTACTAAAATCATCGAAATGAGAGACAAACAAAACTGAAAGACCACTAAAAGCCATTTTGCACTACTGATGAGTTTTATTTGAGAAACCCTGTGAAATAATTGTTAAGTAATAATTCCTATGTTGTTTCAATAGCATCCAAACAGACAGAAGGCTACCATCAGTAGGATTTTCAAGGAAGAATAAAAGGGCTTATTTGTATGTCTATGCATATAAACCACAACCAATTATTTTTAAAAACTATCTGAGGTGTGTGCATTAGCCTCCGATGTCCTGCTTTCCACTAGTGGACTGAGAGTTGACAGAATCTGTCTTTATATCTGGACCTGGAGAAGCAATGATATTCAATTAAATGTTTGTGAATCTTCCAGGGCACCACTGACACATGGCTTCTTTCCCTGAAGTAGACCAAAATGTCTTAGGAAGACAGTCAAAGTTTAATAAAAAAGCAGAAGAGCTCAAGTTCCATCTGAAATTGATGGTCTCACCCTTTCATAAAGGACCAGTTAAATACTGACTTGTTCTTCCCAAAATATGTCTATTCTGTAGGCGGGCGTCATCATCATGAGCAGGGAAGAGAGAGAATGCAGGCGACATCTCAGAGCCAGGCAGTGTACCGAGCCTGTTTCCGAGATTTGAGTCTGGCTGCCATGCCAGCTCTGCTCATGGGAAGATCACCTTGATCCAGGATTTAACATCCCCCTGCTTTATTACTGAGGTTTACGCTGATAATGTCATATTACATAACCTTCCAGAGTTTGTTAAGGTAGGCTAAAATGTTACATTAACGTAAAATGAATAAAAGCAGAATATAAAACTGTGCATTATTATAATTTCTCAACCACATAAAAATAGTGGATAGAAAAGGGTCAAATACCTAAAAGCTCTTTTAGAATAAAAAGTTATGGGTTTTTTTCCAACTCGTTTTAAGGAAGGGGAAGCCTGTATTTTAATCATTCTCAGTAAGTTTTCCTTTAATGTCTGATCAGTCAAAAGAGTGTTTTTTTGCAATTCCACAGAGATTCCAAATGACTTCATAAACCCACATGGTCTCTCTTCATTTAGTTCTCTATGTATTCCTTTGAGATTTTCATTGCACCTAATTATCCACAGAGCAGAATAGACATCAACAAATGAAGAGGTAGAAGCCCACCCTAGTGTTTGCTAAGGTTTAATCTTGTTGATTCCATTTATTTCTCACACCCAGCTCTATCGTCTGTAAGTGCCTGGCTTATCGTCTTTGGCATGCTACATTCTGACCCCTGCCTCCAGCTCCTTCACACACTCTTTCTTAGAACCTAACCAAGAACTCACGGTCTTTTTCACCCCAATAAAACTTCTCAGATCTCAGATGCTCCCCAAATGAAAGAGATCAATCTCTCTTTCCCAAAAAGTTTAGCTGTATCACTCACCATCTCTTTTGGGGACCAGTATCTCTTTCCAATTTATAGAAAAGCTAATTATCAGTGTGTCTACTTAAAAAAAAAAATACTGCAAACTCCCTTGCGGTAGGTTTCACATGTGATCATGTGATACATCTTGTATTTTCCACAACATTCTGAAACCTACTCAGCTTAGCCACTTCAATGACTTTTTCAAACCCCAAGGATATACTCCCCACACTGCATTAGTTGAGTCACCTACATGAAAAGTGTCTATAATTTTTATGGTAAGGAATGAATTTCATTATTCTGGAAGAAGTTATATTTCATTCAAAAACAATTTTCAAAGAATTCTGTTTATAGTGACAGAAGGTTATTATCAACTGAATGCTACAGTCATGTATGCTTTTTAATAAGTATACACACATGCCAGACAGTAGCCACATAAATACAATTATTTTAAGTAGACTTTTATTGTTTAATAACAAAATGCTTGCTTAATGAGGAAACTACATATTAAGTGCACACACAGAAAGAAAATGTAATAGGGAACCTAAAACTAAAGTACTTACTATATTTAACATTACGTAACCATGTCATCTTAGATTTTGAGGTGTTGCTAGGGAAACAGATGGAATAAGAATCTTTAAAAAGTGGTCCAGGTTACCGAAATTATTTCTTTTGATACTGTTTATTAAAAAACAAAACAAAACAGAGGGATTCAGCCACCTTATTAATCCTAAAGGTATTTTTTCACAGAAAAAATTTTCAAAAGAGCTGGCATAATATACATTCCCTCTATCTTCCCTTCTCAATTTACTGAAAGCTAAAATTGTAAGGGCTGCATCAGACGAAAGGTCATTCTCCCTCGCACTTACCGATCTTGTTATTAGAGTACCTTCTCGCTCATGAGCAAACTATAGAAGAAGCTACCTGGTCACTAGCACAAACTTAAACAAAAAAGCTTAAAAACATTTTGCCTTTAAGTTCTGAGTTGGCCTAAATGAATGAGGATGAACTGATACTGGTTGTTTAACAGAGAGAAAGTACTGTTTAAAGTCAATCTGAGATACTATCCTTAAAGGTGCTTCTTCTGTAAAGAAAGCTGCCTCAGCTCGATGGAATAAATCCCACAACTGTTTTCCTTTCAATTAATCAAGGTGGTTTTCTACACCTGGTTTCATGTATGAGTGTTTTACAAATGGTTTAGGCTATCTGGAGGTTTGAGTAATATCCTGTTTACTAATAAGAGCTAATTAAAGAAAAACCTAATTAAGGGAAGCTGGTCACACAAATATCTAGCAGTTCAGTGGTAATTTTATTCGGTGGCTAGGGAACTTCTTCTAGACTCTAGGGCACCCTGCTGTGAGCTCTTCCTGGACACTGCCCAACACCCTCCACCCTCCAATGCATTCCCCGCCTCTCTGCATAGACGGTCTTTGCAGACCACCACTTTTCCTGCTGCAGCTGCTGCTTCTGAATTGTTAACCAGCTCTGGGGGGTCGTTTCCTGGTGCTGCTGCTGGGACTGCTGGAGGGACTCTCTGTGTTTTGAGTCCAGGCTCTCTGTTCGCAGGCGGCACAGCTGAGAAGCGTGCCTCTCTGCTGCCACCTGCAAGGCCCGGGCCTTCCTTTCCGGCTCCTTTTCTTCTCTCTGCCCCAGCGCGCTCAGGGCTGGCTCATTCGGTTGCCTCTCCAGTAATGCTTTTTCCGGGGGGTGCCGGGCCTGGGCCTTTGCAGCCCTCTCAGCTCGGGCTTTCTTGAGCTCCTCCTGTACTGCCTGCAGCTCACTGTACTCTTCCTCCCTCACCAGTGGAATGTCCCTCCCTGCCTCCAGCTACTGTTGGACCTTCTCCAGGAGCTGTGTTGTTTGTAGCTCTGAGGTTTGTTTCACATAGTTGGAGGCTGATTCTTGTCTCATTGGTAACATCTCACCACTTTCTTGGGGATATTTGTGCCACCGATTTTCAATTTCCCTTTGATGTCTCTTTGCTTTTCTGGTCAAGTTCACTATCATGGCTTCAGTGTGAGCCTGGAAAGGTAACTGTTCATGGAGTAGCAGGTCGGCTTCCTCCATTAACATTCTTCATTGGATTTGAGTTTCTCTTATTTGGTGGTCCGGCTTCATCACTTCCGTTGTCTTGTTTATAAGGCCCATCACTGCTGTTGTTGGCTTTTCTTGCTTTATAACCTAATTCATTACAGGAAAACTTGATACAGGGGGGCTACTGGAATCCTCCCTTTCGGGAAGTATTCCAGGTTCCTAGGGTCTGTGTTTAGCACCAGCGTCCACTGTCCAGAGAACTCGCGGGTCTCAGCTCACCTGGATACTGGCTGGGTCGGGTTTGAGCGGCACTGTGGTCCTGGCCATTGCTTCCACCTTGAGTGGCACCATGGTCCTGGTGGGTGCTCTGGACCTCAGTGGCACTGTGGGCTTGGTCGGCTCTTGGGTCCTCAGTGGCACCACTGTGGTGGACGCTCTGGACCTCAGGGGCACCACGGTGCTGGACGGCGCAGCACTGGCACTCAGGACCTCAGGGGCTTTGGTTTCCTCTTAGTTGGCGATGTCTCTTCCCTGCGGCCTGGGCCCGGCTTCAGCATTGGGGATCTCAACTCTTCAGGTTATTTCAGGAATTGGGGCTTTGGCTTCCCAAGGTTCGGTTACACTGCACTGAGTTCACCCTCTTTTAGCCACCAGGAACCCTGCTCCCCATTGTGTTAGATCTTCACCATTGTCCTGGGTTAGCTCCCACCCAAGCTCAGCACCTGATGACGCTTCAGAATCCCTTCACTCTCCTCTCCAGCAGGTTAGAGATGGTTAAAGCCTGTTTTACTCTCTCCCACAGCTTACAATGTGGAATGCAGAATTAAGCATCTCTCTAGCCAAGTTTCCATGGTGAAGGGAACTTGGAAGGGGCTGGGTGAAGGGGCTGAGACAGCAAAGCTCATAAGAGGGGGCTTCAACTCCACTGCATCTGTTGGTGTTGGGAACATTTTTTTTTTAAGTTCCCCCAAAATGTGAAGTTCCTATGGTGAACTTAGCCCAGTCACCCGTTGACCACAGGTAGCATTTTGAGTGATCCTAAGAGTCCGCAACCTCCCTGGGTCTGGTGGAGAGGACACATTTCTTTCTAAGGTTAATACACCTCAAGGTCCCATGATGGACTCCTTTCCCACACTTGCCCATGTACTCTGACCATGCTCCCACCTCCCATGTGGTCATGCAGTCCTGGGCCTTGCAGCACTGGCCAGAGGTGGGCTAAGGCCCAGCGCAGTCCCTCTTGGGACTCTAATCTTGGTTCCATTGCTCAGTTGTTGTGAACACATCTCTTGTCTGCTCTGTACCCCTTTTCTACAGGTTCATAAACTCAGAGTCCATTCTGTCGTCATCCATCTGGCTTGGCATGGCTGCTCATTGCATTTGCAAATCTGTGGCTCCGGCTTGGTGAAGTATTTGCATTTCTTATTGTCCACAAAGCTGATTTTTGTTCATGGCTTTAGTGCAGGACACTGTTGTCTTCCTTTCTCCTGTGTGCTCCAAGGACAGGTTGCCCATGGCCCTGTGCGCCAGGGTCAGGACAGGGGCGGACCAGCCCTCTGCCACCGCCTGACACCTCCCCGCATTCTGCAAGGGCCAGCAGCTGGCTCTGGCCCAGGATCCCGAACCGTCCTCCGAACTCTGGCTCAGCCCCATTCCACTGGGCAGCCAAGTCCTCATCTGCCACCTTGGCCATGTCACAACCACGAAAATAATTTTTATGGAATTATTTAGAAAAGCAGTCCCCCTTATACAACTCAAACCAGCCACTGACAACAAAAAATTTTCTTTACATATTTTACTTTATCAAGCTGTGCCCCTGTACTCCTATGAGAGATTAAATAAATAAATAAATAAATAAAATAACAAAAACCAAAAAAATCCAACCCCAAACCGGAATTTATTTATAAAAAATTGTGTATTTGTTTTTACATGTTTAAACTTCAGCCACCTTCAAACTGCTCTTCATTTGATGCAACACACCTATTGAAACATTTTTTTCTATTGTGCAAAGCAGTTTTAGAACTCATCAATTTTGATGCCTTTTAGTGCTTCTGCGGTTTTTTGATTCACCTCTTCCACACTGGCAAAACCCTTCCCTTTGAGGACACTTTTCATTTGGGGAAACAAAAAAAAAGTCACTCAGGGTGAATAGGGAGGGGTGGGGCACAGGGTTTGTGCCATTTTTGGTCAAAAACTGCTGAACACTCAGCACAGTGTGGGCAGGTGTGCTCATAAATCACCCATCATGAAATGGGCAAATGCATTGAAAGAGTCCTCAAAAAAAATTCACTGAAGCCAAATGCAACCTCTCACAAGAATGCCAGCTGGTACCCTGATACAGATGGGTCCCTAGAACACTCACCTGGTGGGGAAATCTGTACTACAAGGGGCCCACCCTCTAGAAGATAATTCTGTGCTTTTTGGGTACCCCCCTTGTATAAACATCTTAGCTGCGCAGATGTGCTTTATTTTGTCATTATAATGGAACTTCAAGAATCTGTAGGCAATGCCATAAGAGAATAAAAAAAAAAAATACTCTGCTAAGATTATTAACCAAATTATAGACAACGAAGATATATGACAACTGAGTATTTTATTGTGGTAGAATATATATATAACAAAGTTCATCTCAATTATTTTCAAGTGTACAGTTCAGCAGATTTATAACAAATATATTTACATTATTGTGCAACCATCATTGCCATCCATATTGAGAACTTTTTCATCTTTTCTGTCTCCATTAAACACTAACTCCCCATGCTCCTCTCCCAGCCCCTCCCTGGTAACCATCATTCTTCTGTCTCTATGAATTTAACTACTCTAAATACCTCACATATGTGCAACCACATAATACCTGTTCTTTTGTAACTGTCTTATTCCACTTAATATAATATCCTCAAGATTTATCCATGTTGCAGCATGTGTCTGAACTTCCTTCCTTTTTAAGGCTGAATAATATGCCATTGTATAAATATTCCATAGTTTGCTATCCATTCATCCATCTATAGACACTTGGGTTGCTTTCACCTTTCGGTTTTTGTGAATAATGCTGCTATGAACATTGGTGTAGAAATATCTATTCAAGTCCTTGCTTTTAATTCTTTTGAAATTGAAGTGGAATTGTTGGATCATATGGTAATTCTGTTTCATTTTTAAGAAACCACTGTATTGTTTTCCACAGCAGTTACATGACAATATGTTCCTACTGAAATCCACCAATGTTCCAATTTCTTCATATTGTTGCCAACACTCAATTATTTTCCATTTTTGATAGTAGCCATCCTATTAGGTATGGGGTGATATCTCACTGAGGTTTTGATATACATTTCCCTAATAATTAGTGATGCTGAGCAACTTTTCATGTGCTTATTGGCCATTTTTAAATCTTCTCTAGAGAAATATCCATTCAAGTCCTTTGCCCATTTTTAAGCTTACTTCTTTTTTTTTGGTTGTTATTGTTGCTGATGCTGTGGGAGCTCTTTACATATTCTGGATACTAATCGCCTAGCAGATACATGACTTGCACTTTTCTCCCTTTTTTTATGTTGCCCTTTCACTCTTGATAGTGTTCAATTTATCAATTTTTTTGTTGTCTGGACTTCTAATGTCATATCCAAGAAATTATTGCCAAATCCAGTGTCATGAAACTTTTCCCCTATGTGTTATTCTAAGAGTTTTATAGTTTTAGCCCTTATATTTTGGTCTTTGATATATTTTGAATTTTTATATATGTTATAAGGGTTCAACTTTGTTCTTTTGCTCGTGGGTACCCGGGTTTCCCAGCACCACTTGTTGAATAAACTATCCTTTCCCATTTAATGTCTTAGCGTCCTTGATGAAAACCATTTGACCGTATACGAGTATGTGAGGATTTATTTCTAGGTTCTCTATTTCATTGGTTTCTGTCTGTCTTTATGTCACTACCACACTATTTTGATTACAATACCTTTGTAATAAGTTTTATAATCAGTAAGTGTGAGGTCTCCAATTGACAAGCTAAAGACCAAACTGTTCGATAAAAAATTAGAAAGAATCATAGTATACCACAGATTCTATAGGTGGCAGCAATCTTTAAAACAATTCCCTCTCATGGGCTTATATCTTTGTAATATCTCTTACGTATATCATAGCTTGTTTTTCTTGTGGTGTTATGGTGCTCCACAACGATATTTTTATAAAATGCATTGGAGTCCTTTGGGTGCAGATAAGATAACCTGGTCTTGAGGAGTCTAAGGTACATAGTGGCATATGGAAAAAAATAAAGAAAACTGGGTTCTATACCCAGCCCCACATCTAAACTGGGGTGTAAAGCTTGGACAAGATTATTACCTTTCAGTGTTACAATGGAATGGAAATACTAACATCTGTCCTCTGTAATTTATCAGATTGCAGTAAGAATAAAAATTTGCTTTTCAATGAAAGACAGTAGCCTATATCAAGAAATTTAGCACTGGGAAAGGAATGGTACCAGCAGTTCGATGCCAAGATTGTTGCTCACTAATGTCAAAAAGGTTTTAAATATATTATCCTGACTGCTCAGGTAAACAATACAGTATTTTTCAAACTAGGAGACAAGATATGACACAGGCTTTGGGGTCAGACAGAAATGGATGGAGTGCTGGCCTATGCCACTTACTAGTTTGTGCCTGAATCTGATTTTGATACTTATCCTCTTAAGTCCGAGCATCCTCACAGATAAAGCATGACACGTACTCTAGTCAAGCCCACTGAGTTGCTGTGCAGATTAAATTGCTTGTTATGTAATTGCTCCTGGTTCATAGTAAATGTTAGGAAAGCCTTATTTATCCCTGTTAGTTTTAGGAGACACTGGATCCTGGAACTTTGTAACAGTGGGTGTCTTTTCCACATAAGACAATGTGTTTTGCAGATGTAATAAACTGCACTTACCCTATCTCCAGGTCGCACCATCGGTTCTTGCTTTGTACCTAATTTATGCAGAATGTTGTAAGCAACCTTCATACTTCTTGTCCACAGTTTGCCTATCAACACAAATTATAAAGACACAAGTAATTGGACACATGTCTTTTCAGCTACGTATATATGTGCACATTAAACTATACAGGTGGTATTACTTTTTCATTTTAAGCCTTCAGGTAAGTTATTCTGAGTCCCTGGAATCAAGCTGGGAAATAAAAGCCAGCAACTCTGACTCACAAAAGCTGAGAAGCCTGAACACTGGGATACAGTGCTAATACAAATACTCTTAGAGTGCACAGTGCCAACAGCAAAGCCTTTGAGAATTTTAATTATCAGAGAAGTTGTGGAGGAAGACTTCTAGGGAGTAAAGCAGGGCAAAAACCATGGCAATACCTTGTTACTGCTAATTTATGTTGCGCAAAATGACACACATTTCCTCTGTTGATGAGCCCTGATTTGTGTGACTGTAATGAATGTAAAGGGCACATAAGGCTGGCTTTAAAGAGCCTGACCCCTACCCCTCCGCAGTCCTACGTTTCGCAACTTCAATTTTTTTCTACCTCAGAGTTGTAGGAAAGGAATCCTTGAACTTAAAGATAATTATAAATATTCTGAATTATTTTAAAGTTTGGAACTCCAGAAAAAATGACCACAAAGCAGAATTTAAAAAAAAATTTCTAAAAGAATGACCGGTTTTGAAGAACTTGCAGATTTCAAAACCCTTCACCCCAGTGCAGGGCTTTTCCTCCTCATCATCTAGGCAACAGTTAGTAGTGTGAGATGTAATAAATATGGCTTTACAATCTAACATGAGCTCTTGGACACATAAAGGTCTTTTACAACTTCAGCATCTATGAGTTTTCAGAAGTAGTCCAAGTGTCAGAAGTTCCATTAATTCAATAATACCATAATCAAGTTAAGGGCAATTTCAACTGTAAGTGCAATCGCTGTTTTAATCTTTTTCACATTTTATACGTAAAAGCTAAATTTAAAAGATTTTTTGTTTACAATATATATTTTGAATTTTAAAAATCTGATTTTGCTTTTTTTTTCATATTGGGTTTTGCAACAAATAAATTAGCGTTATTAAACTGTTTACCTGCCACAGGCTTTATCAGCTTGTCTCGCCTTAATGAGACAAAGAGAATGTTTTCATTATCTTTGATTCCTCTAATTTCTAGGACATTCCTGGTTCATGGTATATGCTCAACAAATGTTTGTTTGTTTTATTAATGCATAAGCAAACTATAAAAACACAACGTTATACTATACATTTTAGCATCCTTCTTGAAAACTTGGAGTAATTACTAGGTATGATTTTTTCTTTTAAAGATTTGATTTATTTATTTTTAGAGATAGAGGAAGGGAGGCAGAGAGGGAGAGAAACATCAACATGTGGTTGCTTTTTGCATGGCCCCCACTGGGGACCTGGCCTGCCACCCAGGCATGTGACCTGATTGGGAATCAAACCGGTGACCCTTTGGTTCGCAGGCCAGCACTCAATCCACTGAGCTGCACCAGCCAGGGCAGGTATGATGTTTATTCATGACCCCTCCTTCATTCTCTCTATATCCTCCTCAATACTGACTACTTTACAATTATTTGGTATTTTCTTTGGTGATTATATATTTTCCCAAATATGTAAGTACTAGCCATAGAAATCACTCAGGGAATAATTTTTTTCTTAAGGAAACAATTATTTTGTGACTTCAAATCACAGAAAAAGTTGATATCACCAAAAATTCATTTAAGGCCAGATAATAACACAGCAGAGAGTCTGAAAAGGGCAACACACTTTTGGCAAAATACTAGAAATATACTCGGTGTTTTCAAAGGGAAAAGGAAAGAAAAACAAACTTCCAACTGAGAATACTCTAGCCAGTAAATTCATCATTTGGAAATGAAGGACTCATGCAGCGTTTACCAGAGAAGCAAAAGGTAAAGGAGCTCATCATCAGTAAATCAGGCTTACAAAAATGTGTCAAAGGGACTTCTTTAAGCTAATAAAAGGGGGGGGCACTAACCAGTAACATCAAAACTTCTGAAAATATAAATCTCATTGTAAAGGTAAATATAGAGTAAAGGTTGTAGGTCATAAAGCTAGTGTGAAGGTAAAAAGACAAAAGTAGTAAAAATAACTTTTTACTACAATAATTACAGTACTATTATTTACTACAATTTACTATTGTAGTAATTTACTACAATAATTAGTTAAAGGAGACACAAGATGAAAAGATGTAAAGTGTGACATCAAAATTATAAATGTGGGGGGCAGTAAAAATGTAGAGCTTTAGAATGCAATCAAACTTATTATCAACTGAAAACAGCCTAAGTTTAAAATAGGCTATCATACATATAAGGTGTTATGTGTAAGCTTTATGGTTACCACCAAGCAAAACCTGTAAGAGAGAAAAACAATGAGAAATGAATCTAAGCATACCAATAAAGGAAATCATCAAATCGCAAAGGAAGAGAATGAGAGAAGAAGGCAGGAACAGAGAAACTACAAAACAGCCAGAAAACAATGAACAAAATGATAGTAAGGACATACCGATCAATAATTACTTAAAAATGAAATGGACTAAATTCTCTAATCGAAAGACGCAGAGTGGCTGAATGGGTAAAAACAAACAAGGCCCATCTACTGTACACGCTGCCTACAGGAGGCTCACTTCAGAGGTAAGGACACAAACCAGTGAAAGTAAATGGATAGAAAAAAATATTTCACGCAAACAGAATCCAAAATAAAGTTAGGGTAGCAATACCTGTATCATACAAAACTGACTGTAAAACAAAGACTGCAACAAGACACACAGAGGGCGGTACAAGATGATAAATGTGTCAATCCAACAAGAGGAAATATTTATGCACCCAACATTGGAGCACATAAATATATACGGCAAATATTAACAGACCTAAAGGGAGAAATACCCAGCAATATAATAATATTAGGAAACTGTAATAATCCATTTATATCACTGAATAGATCATCCAGACATGCTAAGGAAAAATCAACCTTAAATGACACATCAAGCCACATGAACTTAATATATATATACAGAACATTCCATCCAAAAGCCATGAGCACACACACTCTTCTCAAGTGGACATGGAATATGCTCCAGGGTAGACATCTTAGGCCACAAAACAAATCTTAACAAATTTAATAAGACTGAAATCATGTCAAGTATCTTTTCTGACCACAATGGCATGAAACTAGAAATCAGTCACAGAAAACCGGAAAATCCACAAGTATGTTGAGATTAAACAACATGCTGCTGAATAAACCAATGGGTCAACAGAAAAATAAAAATTTTTTAAAAAGCACCTTGAAACTAATAAAAATGGAAATGCAACATACCAAAACTTATGGGACGCAGCAAAAACAGTGCTAAGAGGGAAGTTAATAGCAATAAATGTCTATCCTCAAGAAACTAGAAAAATCTCCAATAACCAACCTAACTTTGTACTCAAGAAACAAGGAAAAGAACATACAAATGAGGCTCATAGTTAATAGAAGAAAGGAAATGAAAAAGATTAGAGTAGAAATAAGTGAAATACAGACTAAAAAGACAATAGAATATCTCAATGAAACCATGATTTGGTTTACTGAAAATATAAACAAAACTGACAAATCTTTAGCTACACTCACCAAGAAAAAAAGAGAGAGGATCAAATAAATAAGATCAGAAATGAAAGAGGAAACGTTACAACTGATCCCACAAAAATACAAGGGATCATAAGAGACTATTATGAACAATGATATGCCAACTAATTAGAAAACCTACAAGAAATTTATCCAAATTCCTAGATATATATAACTGGATTCCAAGAATAAATCATGAAGAAATACAATATCTAAACAGACCAATTAGTAGTAAGGAGAATGAATCAGTAATCAAAAATCTACCAGAACAACAAACTCCAGGACTAGACAGCTTCACTGGTGAATCTACTAAATATTCAAAGGCAATTTAATCACAATCCTTCTCACACTCTTCCAAAAAAATAGAAGAAGCACTTCCAAACTCATTTTGTGAGGCTAGCCTTACCTTGACTAAAATCAGACAAGGGTGCCACAAGAAAAGAAAATTGTACGGTAATGTCCCTCATGAACATTGATGCAAAAATCCTCAACAAAATATTAGGAAATCAAATTCAACAATATGTTAAAAGGATCATACACCGTAACCAAGGGGCATTTATTCCAAGGATCAAAGGTGATTCAACTTTCACAAATTAATCAATGTGATACACCATATTAACAAAATGAATGATTAAAAAAATCATGTGATCATCTCAATGGACACAGAAAAAAAATCTGACAAAATTCAACATCCATTTATGATAAAAACTCTCAACAAAGTGAGTGTAAGGGAATGTACCTCAATATAATAAAGGCCATATATGACAAGCTAACATCATACTCAGTGGTGAAAAACTAAAAGGTTTTCCTCTAAGATTAAAAAGACAATGCCACTTTTATTCAACAACCCTAAAGACTCCACCAAAAAAAAAAAAGTTAGAATAAATGAATTCAGTGAAGCTTCAGGATATAAAAATCAATATACAGAAATCTATTGCTTCTATACATTAATAATGAACTATTAGAAAGAAAAATTAAGAAGACAATCCCACTTAAAATAGCATCAAAAAGAATAAAATACTGGGCAATGAGATCAATCAAAGAGGTGAAAGACATGTACACTAAACACTATAAGGCACTGATGAGAGAAACTGAAGACACAAATAAATGGAAAAATGTTCTGTGCTCATGGATTAGAAAAATTAATACAGGTTCCTTGCAGACACTATGTTTTCATTAACCTCAAGGGAAGACTCTCCATCAGCAAAAAGATTATGACTCACTGAAGGCCCAGATGATGGTTAGCATTTTTTAGGAAAAAAGTATGTAAACTTAAGGTAATTATATTGTTTTATAGATGATATTATTGCATACTTAATAGACTACAGTATAGTATAATGTAACTTACATTGAGAAAGTAAAAATTCATGTGACTCACTTTATTGTGATAGTCACTTTATTGCAGTGGTTTGGAACCAAACCTGCAGTATCTCCAATGTTTGTCTCCAATTGTTAAAATGTCCTTACTACCCAAGTCAATCTATAAACTCAATGCAATCCCTATCAAAATTTCAATAGCATTTTTCACAGAAATAGAACAAACAACTCAAAAATTTGTATGAAATGACAAAACACCTTGAATATCAAAGGTAATGTTGAGAAAGAAGAACAAAAATGGAGGTATCATGTTCCCTGCCTTCAAATTAAATTACAAACTATAATAACTGAAGAGTGTGGTATTGGCATAAAAATAGACACACAGATCAAGAGACTGGAAAGGGCCCCAGAAATAAACCTACACATACGGTCAATTAATTTATGACAAAGGAGCCAAGAATACCATGGGGAAAGGACAGTATCTTCAACTTACAGCGTTGGGAAAACTGGACAGCCACGTGTAAAAAAATAAAACTAGACCACCATCTTACACCATACACAAAAAATTAACTCACACCCTGGCTGCTGTGGTTCAGTTGGTTGGGTGTTGTCCTGCGAAACGAAAGGTCGCTGGTTCAGTTCCCAGTCAGGGCACATGCCTGGGTTGCGGGTTTGGTCCCCAGTCATGGGGCATGCGAGAGGCAACCAGTTAGTGTTTCTCTCTCATATTGATGTTTCTCTCCGTCTCTCTTACCCTCTCCTCCTCCCTCCCTTCTCTTTTATATAAAAATAAAATAAATAAAATCTTTTAAAAAATTAACTGTAAATATAGTAATGATTAGAATGTAAGATCTGAAACCATGAACATCTTAGGAGAAAACATAGGCAGTAACCTCCTTGACATCAGTCTTAGTGATGATATTTTAGATTTGTCAACAAAAGCAAAAATAAAGAAGTGGGACTACATCAAACTTCTGCACAGCAATGGAAACCATCAACAAAATAAAAAGGCAATCTATTGTACTAAATGGGAGAAGAAATTCACAAATGGTAAATGATAATGTGTTAATACCCAAAATATATAAAGAACTCATACAATTTGAGCCAACCCCCCCGCCCCAAACAATCTCATTTAACAATAAGCAGAGGATGTGAATACTTTCCCAAAGAAGACATACAGACAGCCAACAGACATATAAAAAGTGCTCACCATCACTAATTATCAGGGCAATGCAAACCAAAACCACAATGAGCTATCACTTCATACCTGTTAGAATGGTTGTTATAAAAAAGACAAGAGATAATGCTGGCAAGGATGCGGATAAAAGGGAGCCCTTGTGCACTGTTGGTAGGGAGATATTAGGTTGGCCAAAAAGTTTGTTTGGTTTTTTCTGTAAGGTGGTTCTAGCAGTGCTAGTTGTCTTTAACTTCAGTTGAACAATTTTGTTAGACTGTATTATAACAGCTGTCATATCAACATGCATTTAAAAGAAACTTATCAAAACTGATGAATTTTTGTGTAGCCATTTTAATACTGAAGATGGAAGAAAACAAGCAACATATTTGGCATATTATGCTTTATTCTTTCAAGAAAGGTGAAAACGCAACTGAAACACAAAACAAGATCTGTGCAGTGTATGGAAAAGGTGCTGTGGCTGAAAGAACATGTCAAACAAAAGTGGTTTGCAAAGTTTTGTGTTGAAGATTTTTCGCTGTATGATCCCCCAAGGTCAGGTAGGCCAGCTGAAGTTGACAGCAATCAAATCAAGACACTGAGAACAATCAACGTTACACCATGCAGGAGATATCCAAATCAATAAAGTTATTGGTGAAAATGAAAAATGTGACTTTTATTTTATGGAAAAAACATACGGACTTTTTTGCCAACCCAATATTTGGTGCAGCCACTATGGGAAATGGTATGCAAGTTTCTTTAAAAATTAAAAATAGAACTACCATATGATCTAGCAATTCCACTCTGGGTATTTATCCAAGGAAAACAAAAACACTAACTCAGAGAGACATATGCACCCCCATGTTCACTACAGCATTATTTACAATAGTGAAAGTATGGAAACAATCCAAATATTCGTCGATGAATGAATGGATAAAGAAAATGCGGTATATATAAACAATGGAATATTACTCAGTTATAAAAAAATGAAATCTTTCCATCTGCAAGAACATGGATAGACCTAGAGGGTATTATCCTAAAAGAAACAAGTCAAAGAGGGATATACAAATAGCATATGATTTCACTTATATGTAGAATCAAAAAACAAGAAAAACAGTAAGCGTATAGATACAGAGAACAGATCTGTAGTTGTTAGAGATGGGGGTGTGGAAAGAGTCAAAAGGCACAAATTTTCAACTGTCAGAAAATAAGTCACAGAAATGCAATATATAGCTTGGTGAATACAGTTAATAATACTGTATTGCATATTTGAAAGTTGGGAATTAGAGATGAAATTCCCCCAGATTTAAGGCAAGGTAAACAGATATTTTAACTGGGAAAACAGGCACTGAGACACTGAGACAGCAGTGTACCCGCCAGGGGAAAAGAAGATGTAGAAATGATGTAAACATTATCTTATTACATATACATTTTAACTTTGATTTGAAAGAGGAGTAAGCACTGTGTGGAGAGTGTCACTCTGGTGGGGGGAGGTGAGAAAGGGGGATCGGAAGTCACAAGAAGCACAGCGGCTACTTGGCCTAGAAACCGCGGTGGTGGCTTGTGCAGCACATCACCAACATTGCAAAAATAAAAAATAAAAAAGATACAGAAGGGCTGCCCAATGCTTTTCTAGCTCAAGTATCTAAATCCTTTGAAATATCTGGGGCAAAAATCAAGTCATAAATCAAAATAGATGGGGGGGCAGACTGCACTAAAGCAAAATGAATGAGCAGATCTCTCGTTAATTCTAAGGAGAATGTAGAGAAGGAAGGCTGAGAAGTTTTGGAAGTGGGGCATGATGAAAGGACATTAGTTGCTCAGTATGATTTACTTTTATTAATACTTTTATTAATTTAACATGATGAATTGCCATGTGTTCTCTTCATACGCTTTTTTATTTATATTGGTAAATGGAAAGCATAAGATTTTAAAAATAAGTTTGCTCATAACCTTCATTCGCTGTCTATATTTTCTATGGAAGATCCTCTGTCTCAGCTGGGAATTCTGCTGCCTGAGGAAGCTATATTATAGAGCTGAACATAAACCACATACTGAAAATGGTCTAGCCCTTTACTTAGTAATAGAACAATTCTACTCAATGGGCTTTTCTCTGTATCTTTTCAGCAACATCCGATCATTAAATGTTCATCTATTTAGTGTTTCTACGTAACACAGTTCTCCCATTTTCATCATAGTAATCGACATCTTCATTGTACCTCCTTATAAATCACAATCTTACATTTGGACATGCACTGCTTTCTTACATTCCTTTACAAAAATAAAAACAAAGACTGATTCATAACATATGTCTAATATAAATGATTACAATACAACAAACTATAGATGACAGAAAAGCAGGCATTGAGATGTCCTGGTGTAGACATGTGCACTCCACATTTTCAGGGATATCATCGGTCTTTACTGGACACTTCAAATTCATCTTAGTAGAGTCAGTACTACTCTGTTTCCCATCCCACTAGCAGAAGCGGGGCCATGCTTCCGATGCAGATCGCCATCCCCTGAGAACCGGGTTTCCCTCAGCTTAGATTCCCAAGCCTTAGTGCCATGCCAGTGCTTCAGACACCTTAGGCAGTGTCTGTGGCTTAGATGGGTGCTGCGCCCATGCGTGCATACAGGTGGGTGATGGAATTCCCAGTGTGTGGGCAGATAAGCCCTGGAGAACCAGCTAAGGAGCAGTAGTTCCAAGTCCACAGTCGGTTCCATGGTTGAATGTGGCAAGAGGTGAGGCTCACACTGGAGAGTATTCTAACTTTTTGACAGGATGAAACCAATTTCCAAGAGCAGAACTTTTTAAAAAATCAAGTTTATGCCTCATCATGGGTGAAATACAATTTACCCACTTACAATTAATCAACAATGTCATAGAGAGCAAGGCTAGGAAACATCTGTTCTCAACCCCCATCCCACTTCGAGCCGCGAGATGCACAGGATAGTGACTCTGTGCCTCTAGGGGGCTGATGTCTCTTGGGGCCTCATCCCCTCCGCGGGAGGCTGCGATCCATGTTATTTAACATAACAGCGGATTCTCGATGTTGACTGCTAATGTAGAAATCAATTTCTTTCCTACTTGCAGTTAGAAGAGTATTATTGTCATACAATTCAAAGTAAAAAAAAAAAAGGTACTCTAACCTCATGCACGCAGGTATAATATGAGCCGTTTTGGTCTTTTCGTTATTAAGCCGGTTTCTTTGCAAAGCTGCAGCAGATACTGTGCAAATAACCTGACGATCTGTTTTTTTTTTTCATTGTCCCTTATCCATGGGACAAAGAAAGGGGTCCCTCTGCCACAGTTAGCTATTTCCAAAAAATTACAAACTACATTATATGTATTGAATGAAAAATTAAGGAAAAGCTTATTTCTCGTTTTCCGAAAAAGCACCTAGCAAACAGATTTTGTTTCTTCTGAATTATATATGTCAAAGAGTTCAGATACACATTCTTTAACTACCTATCCTTCCGGAAACCATGAATTTCAAATATATCACATATATTCCAATATCTTGTTAGAGTGATGATTACTAAATTTTTTGCTCCATTTCCAGATTTTACTCAAAAAACATTTAACAAATGATTTCTCATATTTACATATGAAAATAACTTTGCTAAAATATTTCCTCTCAGATTCAATTTACTTGGGGACTGGAAACATAAGCAGTACAAATATAAACTGGTCATCCTGAAAGGGGCAGGTGTGTGCATATGCAAAGAGAAGGCAGGCAAGCCTTATAGGGTTACCGTAAGTGAGGATGTACAGGGGTTTCCCATTCGTGTCCATCGTGGTCAAGCACGGGGCCTTTGGTGAGATGGTCCCCCATCGCTGTAAAGCGGCTTCTAAAGACGGGGGCCAATTCGTGACCACGCCCAGCTGCTCCCCTCGCATGGCCAACATCTGTGCTCCTTCCGGCTTTGGCTGGTTCGGATCTGGTTGTTGAACTAAACATATGTGAACACAAGAGGTCTTAGAAAAACTACATTCATATTACTATGATCACATCTTTATTCCTTTAAAGGAAGCTAGGAGGCTTATATTAAAGTATAAATTTATTAATGCACAGAAAACACAAATACATGCTTTTCTAGAATCAGGGCTATGACCTACATACTACCCTCATGGACGCAATGGAGACACATATTCTTACAGTTTCCCAGGCAATGTCGGGCGGGCTACCTAAGGAGACATGAGTGCATTTACAAACTGACGGCAAGTAAAGCAATGGATCTGAATGTGCCTAGAGTTTGGGATTATAACAACTATGTTAAAAAATACCAATTACCAACATATACTAGTAATTCTGCACCCCAAAGAGTTCAAGTCTTTTAAGCTGAAATATATTTTGTCCTTAAATACTGAGATGTAAATTTAAATTTGCTACAACTATTACAAATAATGTGCAATGTGCATAGATTAAAAAAATAAATGCCTCATGATAAAATGCAATTTGCCCCACTGTTTAGATAGGTGAGAAGTTGAGTTTTTTTTCTCACTTTTGGAACACATTTCTCTCTCATAGTTTTTGGTTTTGACTTTAAATGGTTTGTGTGTGGCTCAGTGGTTGAAACTGAAAAGTCATGCATTCGATTCCTGGTCAGGGCAAATGCCTGGGTTGTGGGTTCTGTCCCGTTGGGGTGTGTATGAGAGGCGACTGATCAATGTCTCTCTCTCACATTGATGGTTCTCTACCTCTCTCTCTCCCTTCTTTCCCCTCTCTCTAAAATTAATTTTAAAAAAAGCTCATGAACACTAGGGGGTTAAGAAACCCACTCCTGGGTTTGTACGGGGGGGAGCAGAATGGGACCAGCTACATGCTCGCTGCATTCCTCCTACGCTTATTCAGAGGGAACTGTGTCACCGTCAGCAAGGTTTTCTACGGCTTACTTGCATTTCTGGAACCTGACAGAGTCCTTAGAAAGAGGCCTGCCTTGTGGGACGGTATTCATGGACCTTTACAGGACTTGCAGGAATAATACCTATGGTCTCTAAATAAGATTCCTGTCTTCTAGTGAATGCCAAGATTACTGTTCTTAAAAAGTAAAATGGCCTTGGTAGAAAAAAAAATATCATTATAGTTTATAGGAGCACAGGGGTGTTGAAATAAATAGAGGTAGAAAAGAGTTATTTTACCTTCTAATAATTCTTCAAAGTCATCAACAAAGAATTCCCGTAATGGCGGTCTTTTCGGTCGTTTGAGGGTATTGACGAGTTGTTGAATTTTTGCTGATACCCGGCTACTTACTGGCACTCCTGAAAAACAGAACCGTGGGGCAGATGGACTGACTTTAATCCATCCCATTTGAACAAGCACCACAAGGCCGAGATACCCACACCCACCGTCCCATCTCAGGGCTGAGAGAAGCAGGGATGGCATTGAGACTCACTGAGCATCCCTTAAAGTGCTACCTAGGACAATGTGCAGAGGAAAGACTACTGGGTAGACAGTCATAGTGCACTGACCCCTGGGAAGACATGAGAGGGCAGAGACTCAGCAGAAACAATTCTCTTTTACAACTTCATGAGCCATCCTGATCTGGTGATGTTAGGAAGAACTCTGACCACAGATCGGACTTGGATCCACTTCCAATTTCTAAACCTGGGTTTGTCACCTTTTCGCTCATACTGTGTCTTGTCCCTTTTTTCGAAGGAGGTCACAGAGCTGAGGAAGCAGAGAGGCCCTTCCTGAGCCCCTGTCTCTCCTGAGACCCCTGGTACTTGGCCTCACTGGGCCAAGAGAACATTTTGCTAAAGACATCTAACTTGGGTGTCCTGCAGGGCCTGCAATGCTACCCCCAGCACCCACCCTCCTGATGAAAGCAAGTGCCTCAGCGGACCCTGTCCACACAGGTGACCAGTGGGTACCTTCCACGTGCCTCAGCTGCACTCTTCTGAGTGAACATTCAGGCAATACACTCTAGAAGCACAGCGATTAGTCTCTAAATTCAATTTTTGCATGACAGAATATTAGCATATACTTATTCACGTGTCCTGAGGAATATTAACCCTATGTTATAATAATATATTTCTTACGACAATGGATGTGACATCTCTTTGAAAATTAAGTGACATGATCATTGAAAAAAGCAAGAATTTAAAAAATTTTAAAATAAATAACCAAATTAATGAATAAAAGGAGTACCAAGATGCTTAACTATTCAGATGTGCCCACTACAGGCAAATCTCATTCCGCTGAAAGGTGCTTGGACACCCACACCTGGTAACCATGGGTGTGGAAACGTCATTGCGCTCATCGTCTAAGAACCACAGCCGAAGGGTCTCCCCGATACTGACTGAGGAGGAGCCCTTCTTTTCAATGGCAGATATCACAAAAGAACCTCAGCTTTTGCGATGCGAACATGACAGAATTCAAGGAAATTTTTCTATCAAATCAGAAACATTTTCATAGGTAATCTGAAAATACCCAATGTGCGCCTTCAGAACTGAGACATTAAATATTTTATAGTATTGAAACTATATAAAAATACATAACCCAGAATTCTCAGTCTCTAAACACATCATTTCCTCATTAAATAGTCTCACTTAATTTGGTTTAGATGAAGCCAAGATCATTTCACAACGCCACTGGTTTTCCAACTCAGTTTAGAATGTGTAAGAATCATTCTAGGACCTGCCTGGCCCGGAGCTTCTCATGTGTTAGGCTTGGTGTGTGGCCCACAATCTGCTTTCTAATAAGTGCCCCAAGTGACTCTGATATAAAGGGTCATCATGCTGAAACTCTGAACTGGACAACATGTGACTCAAATGGAATCATGTGGACAACATATGAACTTACCTGGGAGAGTAGGTAAAGATGATGGACTTCAAAAACAACAATGCTATTAAAATGGTAATGATTGGAATAACAGTTAATGATCGATTTAAAAAATAATAAATTTAGCACAGAACTAAAGCAAACACTGAAACTGGAAATGTTCCAGGAAAACCAATCATATGCGAAACTGGAGTAACTTCAAATGTGCTAACAGGAGCCCATGAACCCCACTGACTTTGAGCTCTGCCCATTATAAAGAGGCATGCTGCCTATTAGAGACCGGGTCCAGGCCTTCCTCGTCACCCCTGAAACACACCAAATCATGGACATGAGCACAGGTGGGTGGAGGGCACACCAACCCTACTTTGGCCATCCTCCACGAAAATAGCACTGCATGTCACCATTGGGTTCCATTATAACTTTCATGGCCTGGGGAAGGACTGAGGCTTCAGGAAACAAAATAACATATGAAGTTCATGTTTGAGTCTGCTACTTCAGACTGGGTAACAGAAATGGCTACCATAATCAGAAAACACCAAGAATAATGATATGAGGAATAAAAAAGAACCCCTACTGCTGTATTTTATCAAGTCACTAATACTTTTTTCCAATATAAAGGAAAAAAGACCCTCTTTCTTCTAAATTCTAAAGCAGCATATTGGCCCATATCTGTCAATTAATTTGTTTACATTTAACTTCATTCTGTCCTTCTAAGTAACTGTTCATGGTCTTAATGCTTGCACACTGATTTGTTAATTGCTGAACCTACTTAATAATTCATTAGCAAATACATCAGAATCTTAAAAAATTTCCTTTTATCTCATTACTAAATTCATAGAACATCACTATTTTTTTCCTACAGGGAGTAACTCTTGGCCAGCTTTGAGATAATTTGCATTTCTTGTGATTATGCCACTTCTACGGGAGGCTTGTAAGTTGTGAGTTGACCATTTATCTAGAAGAAACACAATCAATTTTCGTCTAAAAGGTAAGTTAGTAAAAGTTAGAGTTTACAAAGGAGGGAAGAAAAATGCTAGGAGACATACCATCACCAGTCTCCATGAGCTCGGCGTTGCCATACTTTGGTGCTGTCCGTGATGTCGTTGAGCCTTGTGGCCTTTCTACTTGTATTGAGTGTTCTGAGGTGTACGTGGTTACATCAGGAGGTGCAGAGTGATTTTCTGTAAAAAAGCAAATTATGACTTCTCTGATTATCGTGACAGAGTTATTCTGAAGGCTGAGTAAGAACAGGTTTTCAATAAAGGCCATATCTTGAGAAGAGACCATAATTCTGAATCAAAGTCTATGACAAAAATCTCAGCATAAAGATGATCTTTAATATAATTCATACTACTCAAAACGAAACAGAGTTAGGTAAAACTTCAGACATAATGTCATAACAGGAGCCACATCAACGAATCACTTTAGCATTTTAACTAGAATAATGTCTTTAAGAAGCCAATAGAAAAAGAGGTATTGAAAGTTACGTTTGTTCATAAAAGAGTAATTTTCTTGTCTGTCATACTAACGGCAGTTAAGAACTCAAGCTTTGAAGGTAGACAGCCTGGGGTTTGAATCCCAGCTCGCAAATTCCTTGAGACCTTGGGAAGCACATCTTAAGCTCTCTGTGCCTCAGTCTCCTCATCCATCAAAGGGGAATGATAATGGTGATCTCCTTGTTAGGGGAAGATTACGTGAGTTAACATATGTAAAGTTCTTAGGACATTTCTTGATAGAGGCTGACCACTCATATACTGGCTATTTCACTTGTTTCAGCATGAGTAATACTGAGCACTCACTGAAAACACACGTGTGTACACTGTCATGTGCGCGGATGCTGTTTGCACACAGTGAGCTGTTCAGCAGGTCTTCCCTGCGGAGTTCACCGATGATGATGTCAAGCACTTAAAAGCTTCAGTGGGGAAAGCACAGCTCCTAGATTTCTTTCTTTCTTTCATTTTTTAATAATGGTTTACATTCAATATTATTTTGTATTAGTTTTCAGGTACACAGCATAGTAGTTAGGCAATCATATACTTTACAAAGTGTTCCCCCAATATTTATTAAATAAGGCATTCAGGAGAGCATGTCAAATGAGACTACCAATGACATTTTCTATATCCTGAGTCCTTATCATACGTATTATGCTATTAATTTTGATTCGTTAAATCCTTATTAGATGGAAACTTGTTGAGATCCCATAGTTCCATGCAACAGTAGCGATTCCCCGGTGTTGTAAAAAGGGGAGCCGGTACTAGAAAGGCTTCTTCTTCAGACACTCCCTCTTCAGCACCACCCGTGGGGGTGGGGGCTCTAAAACAGTGAAATCACCAACAAAAAGCACAAGAGGAAAAACAGGGCACCAAAGAGCTCCTGTAAGGACATTCTTCACAGTCTGAGAACTGGAACAAGAAGGTAGAACGTCGCCCTCAGCTGGGAACAAGTGTTTCAGGGATGCAAACTTTTGCTCCTCTGAGAACATCTGCACATGACCGTGAGACGGCTGAGCATACTGATTTGGGGTTACAAATAATTTTAACGAGTAGGTGGATCACTGAGGGTAAATAAGAGAGGGAAGGAAGAGGACCATTCAAATCGCCTCTTCAATGATTCAGAGACTGTTTATCATCTCATTCATCCCTACCTGTGATTTTGTGAAATCAACCTTACTTCACACAGCAGAATGATCTAATTCTCCATGGCCAAGGAGCACACTCACTGGGGCCTCATATTTCAGATGAAAATACAATAGATGCCGATGGGAACTAAGCAGACTTTCAAATTAGCATCTGAAACAAAAGCAGCTATAATGTGGGTACAATGCATTGCGATTTTATCTAGCTCCCCTGGTGTTTAGTGACGCTGTAGCCTCATCATTGGTGACAGACGGCCAATCCATCTTTGTGTTGGGGAGCAGGAATACTGTTGTGTTTCCATTTTGAAGTTGGAAAAAATAATTCCAACACATCTCATGATCAAAAAGTAGGAACAGTGACAGCTGGGTGACTTCTAAGTACTTTCCAAATTTATTTAGATGACACCTCCCCTCCCACTCCTTCCTTAACTCTTCACATGCGCTGTCACTGTGGGGTCCCTCAGCCCAGCAGCTGCTCCTGTTAGGAAGCCAGAGGATGTGTTGACACTGCAGTGAGGTACCTAACCTGTTTTACTTTGATAACGATCAGGACTGCAAGTGTTTAACTAGGTTATCTATCTTTGGGGGAGTATTTTTTAAAACACTGTATATAACAGATGCTCAGAAAACACTTGTTGATGGGTAAGAAAAAGTGGAATCAAGTTGAAGGTGAAGGTTCAAAGGTCTAAGATGCTTGCCAGCTCTAGACTTGACGCCAGGGGAGTGCACATGCCTCAGGTGCATTTTGAAGATTAACCCTCAACGGGAATTCAGAGGATGCGCAGCGACTCCCTGGGTTAGCACAAGGTCTCCCAGATCACCTTTCCAGCTGCTTTCTGATGTGAGGAGGCGTAACACGCACTCTGTGCCTTTTTGGCTGTTCACCTGTAGATGTTATTTTAAAATTTTTTTAAAAAATATTTATTTATTTATTTATTTTTAGAGAAAGAGGAAGGGAGTTAGAAAGAGAGGGAGAGAAACTTCAATTGGCTGCCTCTCACACATTCCCAACTGGGGATCTGGCCTGCAACCTGTGCCCTGACTGGGAATCGAACCAGTGACCTTTTGCTTTGTGTAACTATGCCCAACCCACTGAGGTATGCCGGTCAGGGCAAAAACCACAATTTCCCGTTGTTCAAATTGACAGCTTTCTTAATAAATTCTAAAATAAAAAAAATATATATATATAAACATAAAATAGAACCCTCATCAGCAGAGCAGGGTTTTATCTTTTGAGCAAGATGTCCCACTGTTTCTTAGATCAATTTCCCAGTACTTTCAAAGTAAGAGAAAAATGGCAGCCATCCTTCTAGCAACCTGTCAAGTGTCACCCCTACTATGAATGCTCCCTGGGAGCTATCTGTGACACCTTCACACCTGCCCCCAGTGGGTTGGGTTCACCTTCATCTACCTCTGCTTGCCTTTTGCTATAAGAAGCTGACACAGATTCTCCATGATTCAGGATTCAAAATGGGCACAAAAGGAAGGCAGGAAGGAAGTGCAATTCTGTCATCTTTCATGGCAGTATCTGCACACTGCTTTGGCACCGTCAGGATAGGGGACCTGCCTCAGTCCTTGACCCCGTCCCCTCTACCACACACAGTGTTTTAGTCTGTTCCTCTTGCCAGTAACCTACCCCATTTGCACAGCTGTTTCTGGCCACAACCACTTCAAAGTCCCAGCTAGTTCACTCACTGCTGAACCTGGCCTTGGAAATCCCTGCTTCCTTGACTCCTCCTGATCACCTGCTTGGGCAGGTATCCAATTCAGTCCAGCTCCCTGTGTCCTACTCAGAGGCTAAAGTTACCTATACCCAGCCCACACTGTCTGCTCAGCAAGTGTTGGAGAAATAGTTCAAAGAATGAAAAAAGAAAAAAAGAACACTTGACAACTAGATAAAATGCCTCCAGTTCTAACATCCACTGGAAAGAAGTGTCCTTTAATTCTAGCTGTATGAATTGGAGTCTGCAGGGGTTGTGGTGATAAGCCCCACTTTTAAGCAATGTTAATTATTTTTCAGTCCCCAAATAAGGAGAAGAAAAGTAGGAAAGCTGGTTTTCATGTGTAAAAAGCAACATGTTTGTGGTCCACTAATTGGTGATATATGATGAGTAACATACTCAAGGAATCAATGTTTCTGTACACCAAGAATGCCCCATCCCAGGTTTCCTGTCAACTTGACCACTGTTTTCACTAAGAAAGGAAGAAACAATGTACCTGTGATCTGGGCCCCACCTGGCCTGCCCAGCTGCCCCAGTTGCCCCAATTTTCTAAAATGACATGATCATGTCCTCCACATGGTGGTGGAAAACCAGGTCCCTGGATGAAAACGTGGAGGTGAACAAAGTTTAACCACCAGCTGTGATCTCAACAAAAGACAATGATGAGGGGAGGAGCAGTCTCTTGAGGGAGTCAAGCATTGTTAGCCTTGCTGATGGAGGCTCGGCTGGACCACTTACTGCACTAATATGTCTCCCACATGCAACCAACTGGAAGAGAAGACTTTCTTCCTTGGTTTCAGTGGGAGTCCACTTTCACCGGGTCTCACATAAGGCACCTCACAGGGAAGCTCTAATTGGTGTCTTGACCAAAAGTGACACATGACAATATATCACGTGAGGATTTATCTTCTTATTCCTTTAACAATGACTTGGGGACAGAACAATACACTTTATTGACCTTGTCTCTGGCTGATTATCTTTTCCTATATGTGTGAGCATGTTAAGTGTTGGGTTAAAGTGTGTGAGTATATGTGTGAGGATGTGAGTGTGATACTGACAATGGTGATTCACAGCTGCTTTTCAAATGTGCAGGCAAATCACCCATCGACTAAACCTGGAGGTGGTTAGAAAAAGATTTAAAGGTTCTATGTTGAAACTTCCCTTTCAGCAGCGTCCTGAGAGTCAGGGCTGAGTTCAGGATTACACAGGTTCTCACACCTGGAAATGCCTCTTTCCTACATTTATGCCATGAAAATCCCATAGAGAAGTGACTGCAACTGGTAGACACATTTTAGAATTACAGGAAGTATGTTCTAAGGTCAGAACAAAAATCTTCAACTTTGGACAATAGCTTCCTGATTTTTGTCCACGAACTCAAATTCATGATAAAAAGCCCCAACAGTGATGGCAACACTGAACTCTTTATTGTTTATGCAAAGTTTCGTTGCATTTTGTCTGAAAAGAGCTCCCTATCCACTTGTAACAAGTAACGGGAGAAGCTGAGGAGAGGCCGAGACCACAGAGTGTCACCCAGGCTCTGCCGCCCAGCAGCTGGGAGTCTGGCCCCTCAGCTGGCCGCCCAGAGCATCCTGTCAGCTCCGTAAGTATCAGTCTTACATTTGCAGAGTGGTAATGCTACCCCTCACTGTGGCTGAGGGAACTAAGTGACAGCGTGCCTCACGTCTCTCAGCGATGTGATTACTGCCATCGAGGCACCAGGCCCTGGGTGCCCAGGCCTGCAGGCTTCCTCTCCGCCATTTCTAACCCCTTGTGTGGGGACGCCTTCCCCTCAAGACAGAATCTATGGACTCACATGCGGAAAGTGTAAATGGCTGTGTTACTACTTTGAGTTAAATACATCTAAACATTGGAAAAGCAGAGCTAAACAGATGGATTTGCCCACATATACCAAATGTCAGTGAGACATTCCTGCAAAACTGGGTGCACAGTGGGTAAAGGGTTAGGGTACTCGTGGGTCCCAAAGTCATTACTTTAAGTATAAAATCCAAATAAAATCAGCTTTGAGAGGTGAAAATTCCCAAAGCATTTTTTGGGAAAAGAGACTGGATCAGACCTGCGCCCTAACCACACTGACAGGGCTGCGAGATACAGGACGTTGTAGAAGAAGGGCGACAGGGGAGGAAGGGGCTGCAATGGTCCCGGTGAGAGGGAAGGCGCCTGGACCCCGGGGCCTGGGGGCAGTGGCGGGGAGAAGTAAGGCTTGCAAGACCGTGAGTGGTCAAATCCCCAGGGGTGGGCATGGATGGTATGGGGGATGGAGGAGCCAAGGACATGCAGCTGAGGTCCCTGTGCCTGCTACTGGGAGTAGAACATCAACAGACAAGCTGACCTCAGGGTACAGGGTGTGCCAATGTGTGGTGTCCAGAGGCACTTTAGAATGTGAAGGCCTGGTGAAGGGCTTCATGGTGGAAAATGCAGGTGTGTGAGTTAAGGAGGAACAGGTGGCCATCAAAACTGGGAGAGGATGAAACTGGCAAGAATGTAGGAACAGGGCAAGGAGACACTGAGCCACCAGGAGGGGAGAAAAGAACCAGAACTGGAAAGGAAACCAGGTGCTGGGCAGGCTGAAGAGGACAAGGTGACTGGTCAGTAACATCCACAGCTAGGGTTCGCCCATAGGACAGCTAAGATGAAGAAGAGCTTAGCAGTGAGCTAGCAGATTTGGGAGGACCTGGGATCCAGAATGAAGATGAAAGAGTGAACCTTAGCAAGAGGAACTCTCCTTTCCCAGAACAGAAAAAAGCACAACGAAAAAAAGAGAGAGAGAGAGATGGAGACAGACACTTCCTAACTCCTTGGGCAGAGAAGTGTCTGTAGACACTACCCAAGCCCCTTACCATGAAAGTTTTAGAAGCACAAGGTGGTGGTTTATTTTACCTTAAATTCCTTAAAACACACACATACACTATTATTTGTAGACTTTCAATGATCTCAACAAAAGGTCAAATGCTGCCAATTCTCTGACTTTTTACTTCTTTGCTTTGCCACAGGAATACATTTTATTTCTCATTTTTTAAGTTTATTATTTTGCCAGCCACTGCTTTCTAATTTTCTTCATATTTACAGAAAAGTCTCAGATATTCCAAGAACTTACCTTTGTGCCAATACAGAAATCACCGAAATGTCAGATACTAAAAAGCTGCACTTAGGTTTACACTGAGACCTGCGTACATGGATCGCACACAGTCTTACAGTCTGGGTGAATTTTATTTTCCCCACAGTCGTTTTCTCCAGCACTCCATGTGCAAATTCACAAAGAGAAAACCACATGCAGTCGATAATTTGTTCAAAGTGATGTGTTTCTCTTAGTAAGACTCTGACACTTCCTCAGAGGGGAAATGGGTCAGCACACACACATTTCCAGGGCTCCAGGGAGAGGCAGAGGTGAGGGAACTCCACGTCTGGCCCCATGCAGGTGCCAGACGAAGCACAAGGGCCGGACCTCGGCTGCCATCTCAGGTTCCAAAACACAAAGGAAGGCATTTAATTCTCGAAAAATATTTAATGGTCACACATTTCTGCTTAATTTTTAACTTAGTATGATTTCAAATGGAGAGTTACAGTGTACATTAACCAGTGTGCATGTTACCAAAAACTTCTTACACTAAAATTTAATAACGTCACTTTGCATTTGAATGTTACTTTAAAAAATCTGGAAGACATTTCCTATTTTCTCCTTTTAACTCACAACAGTTCAAAACTAAACAAGGGAGAAGTGACTTCTGAGGATGCCGGCAGCCATTCATGGGTGAAGTGAGACCAGACCCAGCTCTCCTGATGGCGGCCTGCGTCCTGCCTATAAACACAGGGTCTCATTTCTGATATATTGAAATGTTTAAAAATCTTAATCTACAGCTGAAAATGAATCAGAACAGACCTGGACATCATATTTGTTCCTTCTATACATCACAAGGACTCACTTCCCTGGCAAATGAGTGGCTGCCACAGCGGGGGCAGAAAAATGTGTACCTCACTTACCCACGTTTGAAACAGCCACACTGCTCATACAATCACTCTCTTTTCCTCTAATAAGTCTTACTTAATCTTCTTTTGCACACTATTTCCAAACATCTCAGGCAATGCTTCCTAATTTTGTGCTTTTTTCCAATACAGAGAATCTCCCTCATCGTAGAACCTACATACAAAATGACACAGACCACTGGAGAAATCTAAATAGCCACTGCAGGAAACCGTAGTGATTGAAGCCCTCCGATTCCTTACATGGTTTCCAAAGTCATGGTAAACACGCTTGACTATTCCCTGCCTGTTTATTAGTAGTTTTAAAATTTCACTGAGCAGAATATTTTAGCATAAATGAGAAGAAAACACGTAAACAGATACATGGCTGCCAATTTCCCTGACGAACAAGCGCATTCCTTTATGAGCAGCAAGCTCCTCAATTCTAGCTGCAGGGGACATCTGGGATGGTGAGACATAATAAAAGCAAGGGGTTCACAGAACAGGAAAACCAGAGCGCAGAGCAGGCCAGGGGCCGGAGTAGGGCACTTTGCGGAACGTCGGGTGGATTCCAAGGCTGGGATGCCCAGACGGACCAACTCCTATACAGGGACTTGGCTACTCTGCGCCACTTAGGTACAACTACGAGAATCCCGCAGTGACAGGCACTCACCTATGTGCGTCTGGGCCATGACATCAGCCAGCCTGTGGGCGGCACTGCTGCCCCCACTTTGGGTGGATGAGGAAGAGGTTGTGGAGGTGGTGGAGCCGTGGATGGCCTGGCTGATCCAGTGCTCCATGTTGATGCTGCCCTGGCTGGAGGTAGGCGTCCCCTGCGAGTCACCTTGCACAGAGCCTTCGTCTTCCGAGCCAGAGGAGGTATCTGTGTGATGGGAACAGTTATTATGCAGCAGAACAAAGATGCACACCCTAATCAAACACCACAGACACAGACCTACCTCACACATTGATAGTTCAACAACTTTTGCTTGGAACACTCTTGAAGTTACACCACTTCTCAGATGAGTTATGTTTTAGTATAATTAATTTTTCCACCAAAGCACCTTAAAATAAATTGCTATGAAAAGTTTTTTTTGGCGGGGAGGGATGCATTAGAGTCTCAAATTAAGACACACTCACCAATTTTCTCCATTCAACAGTTTGGGAAGACGCCCAATGTTTTTGCACGCACACACCAAGTGAGGCAATTTTCTCACTTCAAGGGCAGCATTTTCTCAAAGATGCTGAACCTTCATGTGTTTCGAAGTGAGATGTTTGTAGCCCTTGTTTAGTCCCGAGGTCATTCTCTGAGCTATAATTTACCTTTAAGTTTAGTCTGAGTGCAAGATAACCATGCACCTCCCCAAAGAGTGAGACATCCGTGAAGAGTAAAGGTGTAGAAGGAAGAACGCACCTCACCACGAATGCCTCCCACCTTCTCCACCAACCCACGTGCTCAAGACCTTGCCTGCTGCTACGGTGAGGACAACAGATCATCACATTATACTTTATGATCAAACTAAATGTATTTACTTTTACATTCATTTCTTATAGAGTTTTAAAATTTATTTTTCTATCTGTGAAAATTGTGTATCTTAGATTGAGATAAAACACACCACTTTTTTCCTTTAAAATTAGTGAAAATATCTTTCATTTTTACTTTTTACTTAGTGGCAAGGTTTTCAAGAGTGAATTACTGGTGGACTTGTTACTTAAACTTCAATGGAATCATGACATTTAGGATCAATCCTACCTACAGGTGAGGAATGTAAGATGCCAGGAGGGAAAAAAAGGTGTGAGTGCCTCTAGAACATTAATGAGAATATGAGAAATGAGAGTTTATCTTAAATCAAGACAGGACTTTTTAAACACAACAATATTTATAAAGGATATTTACAATAATATTTTGTTATCACTGTGACAAAAACTTTTTAAAGACTCTTGAGAAATGTGTACACCCATATATCCATACGACACATTACCATCTCCCCAGAAGGCTTTTTCAAGCCCTTTTACAGTCAGTTTTTCATTTCCTATCCTACCTTTCCATGCACACACATACACACACACAAACATACAGAAAAATGTCCCTCATGATACAGACACAAAAATCCTAAAAAAAATAAGCAAAGAGAAATGAACAACATGTCAAGTGGACAGTACATTATGACCAAGTGGTGATCAGGATTATACATAAGAACATGAATTAAAGTTGACTGACATACAAATGCAAATTATTGTTATATACCCCAAGTTAGCCTTAACAGTTAAACAAAAAGTAGTTCACAAAACCTTACACCCATTCATGAGAAAACCTTTCAGCAATGCAGAGATATAAGGCAACTTTCTCAACCTGATAAAGAGCATCCATGGAAACCAACACCTAACATCATATTTAGGGGTAAAAGAATGAGTATGTTCCTCTAAGATTAAGAACAAGGCAAAGATGTCCCTTTTTGCCACTTCCATACAACATTATTTGGAAGGTTCTAGACAGTGAAATATAGCAAAAAGAATAAATTAAAGGCATCTGATCAGAGAGTAAGCAGTAAAACGGTCTTTATTCACAGATGACAATCTCGTATGCAGAAAATCCCAAGGAACATAACAAAAACTTCTTGAATTAGGATATGAGACTAGTAAGGTCACAGGATACAAGATAAAGACATAAAATATTTTTAGATATACAGATACTAGCACTGAACAATCTAGGAATTAGATTTAAAAAAACAAAAACAATTCCATTCACAACAGGATCAAAAAGGATAAAACCCTTAGCAATACATTTAACAAAAATTCAAGGTAATACCTAATAAAATCTAGAAGGCTTTTTTTTTTTGAGACTTGAAATCTTATTCTAAAATTCATTTGGAAATACAAAGGACCTAGAATAGCCAAAAAAAAATTGAGAAAAAAGGAAGACTTCACTACTTGATATCAAAATTTACTATGAAGTTACAGTAAGAGACAGTGATATTAGCACAAGAATTGGCATACATATCACTGGAACAGAACTGAATCCAGAAATAAACTCTTACATTTATAGTCAATGTATTTTTGACAAAGTTCTCAAGATAATTTAATGAGAAAAAGATCATCTTTTCAACAAATGTTGCTGGACAACTGGATATTCCCATATCAAAAAAACAACAGCACAAAAAACCCACCAAAACTCCACAGATCTTACCTCATACCATAAACAAAAATGAACTCAAAATGTATCACAGACCTAAATGAAAGAAATAAAACTATGAAATTTCTAAAACTTCCAAAAGCACAATCCATAAAATAGTAATTGATGAATTGAGCTTCATCAAAATAGAAAACACACTTCAAAGGACACTTATTTTCCTATGAGTAATGTAACAATGACCACAAAGTAGTGGCTTACAACAACACATTTATTACCTTATAATTCTGGAGGTCGGAAGTCTAAAATCCAGGTGTTGGCATGGCTACATTTCCTGGAGGCTTCAGGGGAGAACCTATTCCTTTGCCTTTTCTAGAGGCTCCTGCATCACCTGCACCTGTGGCTCCTGGTCCATTCATTTATCTTTAAAGCGTAGCCCTCCAACTTCTGGTCCCACTGTCTTTTTCCCCCTTTCACACTCCTCCCTCTCTTATTGAGGTCCTCCCCTGCCCAGTTTATTGATCTATAATTGATTTACATCAGAGATTCCAGGATAACTGCTGAGCTCAGGATGTTATTCATAACTGCAAAGTCCCCTGTGCAATGTAAGGTAATCTATTTATAAGTTCTAGGAATCAGAACACAAATATCTCTGGAGGGGCCATAATTCTGTTTACCACAGACACCATTAAGCAAAAGGAAGACAAACCACAGTTTGCAAATTGTATATCTGACTTGTATTTAGATTATATAAAGAGCTCTTAACCAGTGAGAAGTAAAAATACTTAAAAAGTGAGTGAAAATTTGAACTGCCATTTTACCAACAAATATATACAAATAGCTAGTAAGCACATAAAATGATGCTTAGTATTATTAGGGAAATGAAAATTAAAACCAAAATGAGATACCATCTCACACTCACTAGAATGGCTATAATAAAAAATATAGACAATATTAAGTGTTGGTGAAAATGTTGAGAAACTGAAATCTTCATACACTGCTGATGGGGATGTAAAGTGGGGTACCCATTATGGAAATAATTTGGTGGTTTCTTAAAAGTTAAATATAAAGCTACTATAACACATGAATTTTACTCCTAGGAATCTACCCAAGATAAATGAAATTATAAGTATACACAAAGCTACGTACATAAATGTTGAGAGCATTATTCAAAATAGCTAAAAACTGGAAACAAGCTAAATATCCTTCAGCTAGTGAATGAATAAACAAAGAGTGGTATATCTATCTAAGAGGAAACAGCTCAGCCATGAGAAGGAGTGCATGCTACAAATGATGAATGCTACAACACAGAAGATGTTCAAAAACATTATGCTGAAGAAGCAAGATTCAAAGAATCCATTTCATGATTTTATTTGTGAAAGTCTAGAATATTTATACAGGCATATAAATCAGATCAGTGGCATCCTAGGACTGGAGTAAGAATGAAAATTAACTGAAAATGGGAACAAGGAAACATTTGGGGGTGATGAAAATGTTCTAAAACTGGATTATGGCGATGACTGCATAATCAATATATTTTTTGAACATCACTGAATTATACACTTACAACAGGTTAATTTTATGGGAACTACGGGAGGCAAGATGGTGGAAGAGTGAATGGAAGTCACATTGACTCCTCCCAGGACCAATCTGGAATTACAACTAAATTGTGGAGAAATCACCCAGAACAGACAACAGAACAATAGTGAGAGAGAAGCCTTATAACCTTGGACAGACAGAAGAATCAGCATCAGCAAAACCTGACTGGTAAGGAGTGCGGCGGAGAATCAAGAAAGCCGGTTGGGCACCCACAGGTGGTAGCACCAGAGGGATATTTAAGCAGCTAGTTGGATCCTCCTGAAAAGAGTGGGGTCTAAACCATAAGTGGGGATCCCTAGCCTACAGCACCAGAGACCAAAAAGTTTACAGATAAGAGCCAACTGCAAAAAGCGGCAGGGCTGCTCTCTGCCAGAGACGGGCAGCTGGAGACTCAAAGAGCTGTTTAAAGGGCCAACACATAAATTTTTCATCTGTAGCTGTTTACCCTGGGCTCCGGCAAAGATGGGGGCAGAGTGGGCTAGAGACACCTGGGGAGAGACTGGGACAGAGGCGTTGGGGAGAGAACTGAGAAAGTAGCTGCTAGGGTCCCTGGGCTGAGTCACCTGCATGTGGCAGGAGCCATCTTGCTCAGGTTGACCACTTCTCTGAGCCTCAGCAGCCTGAGAGGAAACAATAACCCTGACCCCAGGAGGGACTCTGCCCTGCACTATGGTGCTTAAGCCTGACTGCTGAGTGCAGAGTGGCAGCCACAGAGAGCAGATCCCTGTAAAGCAGGGGCAGAGTGGACTAGAGATGCTTGAGGAGAGACTGGGGATGGAGACTTTGGGGAGAGAACTGAGAGAGTAGCCTCTGGGGTCCTGGTGTTGAATCATCCCCCATAATGCAGCAGTCACTGAGCTCACACAGACCACTCCTGTCTGAGCAGCAGCAGCCTAAGGGGAAACAATAGCCCTGACCCCAGGAGGGATTCTGCCCCACTCTATGGTGCTTAAGCCTGACTGCTGAGCTCGGAGTGAACAGATTAACAACTGAAGGAGACAGCCATAGACATTAGATCCAGGGAAGTCTGGAACACACTGCCTAAGGTCAGATGGGTTCAACATTTGACATCACCAGAGGAGGATCCAGAAAGAAAAAACAGTGGTAAATACTAGAGGTTACCATGATGAAATCCACTGTGGTCTTCTCCATGATTTGCAATATTTTCTTTACTACACAGCTCTTTAACATTCATTTCTTGTCCATCAAGTTGTGGCATATTAAGTCACTAGATTTTACACTATAGTTTATCTCTCTCCTTTCTTAAAATAGTTTTAATTTTTTTACGGCTATATTAATACTGGTTCATTTGCTGTTGATAGTGGAATTGCTGGGGGTAGTTACTTTTGCAGTTGTGGGTTTGTTTCCTGGGCTTTGTGGTTTTGCTCTGGTAGCCAAATAATGGGAAGACAAAGAAACAACCCCCAATCAAGAGGAAAGGAGGAATCCCCAGAAAGATTTCTAAAGGAAATAGAGGCAAGTAAACTATCAGATATTGAGTTCAAAACAATGGTTATAAGGAAGCTCAATGAACTCAATGAGCTCAGTGAGAATTACAGAAAAACTACAGGGAAACTACGAAAAACTTACTGCAAACTATATCAGCATGAAAAAGGACACAGAAACTATCAACAAGAATCAAGAGGAAGTGAAGAACACAATTTCTGAAAACACAGTAGAGGGAACCAAAAACAGACTAGATGAAGCAGAGGGCAGAATCAGCGAGCTAGAGGACATGATAGAAAAAAACTCTCAGAAAGAACAAGAAAGGGAAAAAAGGCTCAAAAAGAACAAAGAGGGGTTCAGGGAAATGCAGGAAAACATGAAACATAATAATATCTGTATAATAGGAATACCAGAAGGAGAAGAGGAGCAAGGGATAGAAAATCTGTTGGAAAAAGTAATGATGGAAAACTTCCCTAATTTGAGGAGAGAAAAAGTCATACAAGTCTAGGAAGTACAGAGGGTCCCAATCAAGACAAACCCAAAGAGACCGACTCCAAGACACATCATAATTAAAATGGCAGATATCGAGGACAAAGAGAGAATCTTAAAGGCAGCAAGGGAGAAACATGAAGTAACATACAAGGGAGTTCCAATAAGGCTAGCAGCTGACTTCTCCACAGAAACACTATAAGCCAGAAGGGAATGGCAAGAAATATGCTGAGTAATGAAAAGCAAAGGCCTGCAACCAAGACTACTCTACCCAGCAAGGCTCTCAATTAAAATGAAGGTGAAATAAGGAGTTTTGGAGACAAAAGAAGCCTAAAAGAATATACTTCTACCAAACCAGCATTGCAAGATATGCTAAAGGGACTGCTTTAAGAAGGTGAAGAAAAGAGTGAGAGAGAGAGGAACACAAGTACAAAGGGAAAAATTGAATAAGTACCCATCAATAATAACTTTAAATGTAAAGAGATTACAAGCTCCAATTAAAAGAGATAGAGTAACTGAATGGATAAGAAAATAGGACCTGCATATATGCTGTCTGCAAGAGACCCACCTCAGAACAAAAGACCTACACAGAATGAAAGTAAAGGGTTGGAAAAAAATATTCTGAGCAAATGGACAGGAAAAACAAAAAGCTGTGGTAGCAATACTTATATCAGACAAAATAGACTTCAAAACAAAGGCCATAAAAAGAGACACAGAAGGACACTTCATAATACTCAAAGGAAGAATCCATCAAGAAGACATAAATATTGGAAACCTATATGCACCCAACCATAGGAGTACCCAAATATATAAGGAAAATCCTAGAGGACTTCACAAAAGATATAGACAGTAACACACTTATAGTAGGGGATTTTAACAACCCACTGTCAACAATGGATACATCTTCCAAACAAAATATCAACAAGGATATTGCGGAACTGAATGATACATTAGATGAAATGGACTGAACTTATATACATAGAACTTTTCATTCCAAAGAAGCAAACTACACATTCTTTTCAAAAGCACACAGAACATTTTCAAAGATAGACCACATGACAGGACACAAAACAAGCCTCAACAAATTTAAGAAAATTAAAATCATATCAAGCATTTTCTCAGACCAAAAGGGCTTAAAATTAGAAACCAACCTCAAGGAAAACACTCAAAAACATTAAACTCATGGAGGCTGAATAACGTGCTATCAAACGATGAATAGGAAATAATGAGATCAAACAAGAAATCAAAAGGTTTCTGGAAACAAATGAAAATGAACATACGAGAGTCCAAAACCTATGGGACACAGCGAAGGCAGTCCCTAGAGGGAAGTTCATAGCAATACAGACCTACCTAAAAAAGATAGAAACATTTCAAATAAATGAACAAACCCTATGTCTACAAGAACTAGAGAAACCCTATGTCTACAAGAACTAGAGAACTAGAGAAACAACAAAGCCCAGAGTGAGTAGAAGGAAGGAAATAATCAAGATCAGAGCAGAACTGAATGACATAGAGACTAAAAGAACAATTCAAAGGATCATAAATCCAGGAGCTGGTTCTTTGAAAAGATAAACAAAAACAACATGGTTTCAAGCAGACTCATGAGGCAAAAAAAGGGAGATGACCCAAATAAATGAGAAATGAAAGAGGAGAAATTACAACTGATACCAAGGAAATACAAAGGATTGTAAGAAATTACTACGAACAACTATATGGCAAGAAATTTGAAAACCTGAGTGAAATGAGTAAATTGCTAGAAAATTATAATCTTCCAAAACTGAATGAAGAAGCAGAAAGCCTGAACAGGCCGATAACAGCTGGTGAAATTGAAGCATTAATCAAAAAACTCCTGGCACACAAGAGCCCTGGACCAGACAGTTTCACAGGAGAATTTTACAAAAACATTTAAGGAAGAGCTAACCCCTGCTCTTCTCAGACTACTCCAAAACAACCAAGAGGGAAGACTCCCAAACTCTTTTTATGAGGCCAGTATCATCCTAATCCCAAAACCAGATAAAGACACAACAAAGAAAGGAAACTACAGGCCAATATCATTGATGAATACGGATGCTAAAATCCTCAACAAAATATTGGCAAACCACAACCAGCAATACATTAAAAAAGGTCATACACCATGATCAAGAGAAATTCATCCCAGGGATGCAAGGATGGTATAATATTTGTGAATCAATACATGTAATATATCCATAAAGAAAAGGAAAGACAAAAATCACATGATCATATCAACAGAAGTGGAAAAAGCATTTGATAAGGTACAGCACCCATTTATGATAAAAACACTCAGCAAAGTGGGAAGAAAGGGGGCATACCTCAACATAATAAAGGGCATATAATAGAACCTACATCCAACATTGTACTGAATGGGCAAAAACTAAAAGCTTTCACTCTGAGATAAGGATCAAGATAAGGATGTCTGCTTTCATCACTTCTTTTCAACGCAGTATTAGAAGTCCTAGCCACAGCCATCAGACAAGAGAAAGAAATACAAGGCATCCAAGTTGGAAAGGAAGAAGTAAAACGGTCATTGTTTGCAGATGACATGGTAGTGTATATAGAAAACCTGATAGATTCCACCAAAAATCTACTCGACCTAATAAGTGAATTTGGCAAAACAGTGGGATACAAAGTCAATAATTCAGAAATCAAAGGCATTTTTGTACACCAACAATGAAATACTAGAATCCAAAATCAGGGGGAAAATCCCATTTACCATAGCAACAAGAAAATGAAGTACCTAGGAATAAACTTAACCAAAGAGGTAAAAGACCTATACCCAGAAAACTACAGAACACTGAAGAAATTAAGGAAGACACAAATAAATGGAAGCATATACCATGTTCATGAATTGAAAGAATAAACATCATCCAAATGTCCATACTACCCAAAGTAATTTATAGATTCCATGCAAACCCTATTAAAATACCAATGACATGCTTCACAGATACAGAACAAACATTTTAAAACTTTATATGAAACCATAAACAACCACAAATAGCTGCAGCAATTTTGAGAAAGAAGAACAAAGTAGGAAGGATCAGAATACCGGACATCAAAATATATCATTAGTCCACTGTAATCAAAACGGTCTGGTACTGGCATAAGAACGACACACAGATCAATGGGACAGAATAGAGTACAGAAATAAACCTATGTCTCTGTGCTCAATTAACATTCAAAAAAGGGGGCAGAATCATTAAATGGAGTAAAAATAGCCACTTCAACAAAAAAAGACTCTTCAACAGCTGGTGTTGGGAAATCTGGACAGCTACATGCAAAAAAAATGAAACTAGGCCACCAACTTACACCGCACACAAACAAAGTCAAGATGGATGAAAGACTTAAATATAAGTCGTGACACCATAAAAGTACTAGAGGAGAATAAAGGCAGGAAAATCTCATATTCCACACAGCAATATTTTCACTGATGTGTCCTCTAGAGCAAGGGACATAAAGGAAAGAATAAACGAATAGGACTTCATCAAAATAAGAAGATTCTGCATGGCTAAAGAAAACAAAATGAAAATGGTAAAATCAGCAAAACAAAAAGGGAACCAACTGTGTGGGAAAATATTTTTGCCAATGACACATCTGACAAGGGTTTGATCTCCAAAATATATAAAGAACTCACATGACTCCACACCAGGAAGACAAGCAACCCAATTAAAAAATGGGCAAAGGAGCTGAACAGACACTTCTCCAAGGAGGACACACACAGGGGGCCCAGAGACATATGAAAGGATGCTCAGCGTCACTAGCCATCAGAGAGATGCAAATTAAAACCACAGTGAGATACTACTTCACACCAGTCAGAATGGTCATCATAAATAAATCAACAAGCAATATGTGCTGGTGAGGATGTGGAGAAAAGGAAACCCTAGTACATTGTTTGTGGGAATGCAGACTGGTACAGCCACTGTAGAGAACAGTTTGGAATTTTCTCAAAAAACTAAAAATGGAAATGTCTTTTGACCTGGTAATTCCACTGCTGGGAGGATTATACCCTAAGAATCCTGAAACACCAATTCAAAAGAACCTATGCATCCCAGTGCTCATAGCAGCACAATTTACAATACCCAAGTGTTGGAAGCAAACTAGGTGTCATCAGTAAATGAGTGGATCAAAAACTGTGGTACATTTACACATGGACTACTATGCAGCAGAAAGGAAGGCAGAACTCCTACCCTTCACAACAGCATGGATGGAACTGGAGAACATTATGCTAGTGAAATAAGCCAGGCAGTGAAAGACAGAATCCATATGATCTCACCTATATGTGGAACCTAATCAACAAAACAAACAAACAAGCAAAATAGAGCCTGCAACATTGAAATAAGAAACAAACTGGCAGTAACCAGAGGAGAGGAGGGTTGGGTATAACAGGGGATAAGAAGGGGAAGAGTCATCAAGGACCAATGGACAAAGCCAAATGGGGGAAGGATTGAGGGTGGGAGGTGGGGATGGGTGGGGCTGGGGAAAGGGGTGGTGGGAAAATGTTGACAAAGCAAAACAAAACAAAACAAAACAGACAGGGGGAGGCTAAGAATAGTATAGGAAGTTGAGAAGTCAAAGAACTGATATGTAGAACCCACAGACATTAACTAAGATATCAGGGGATGATGGGATGGGTTTCAGGGCAGAGGAGACAAAGACACAAAAAAAATGGGACATCTGCAATAGCATAATCAATAAAATATACCAAAAAAAAAAGAAAAATAAATAAAAGAATTTTATGGGATCTAAAGTTACTTCAAGAAAGGTATTAAAAATAAATGGGTGTTCTGCAATAGTTGGGCATAATACACTGTGAATATTAACTGCATCCAATTGGTTATAGTGTTGTTTTGACAAGTTTCTTATGATTATTTAAAAAGTATTTTTTAAAATCTGCAATTATTATAGATCCAAGATGGGAAGGAATAAGTGCAAACTACACTAACTTCCTCCCAGGACCAATCTGGAATTATAACTACACTGCAGAGAAAGCATCTTGAATAACCAACTGAACAGTAGCAGAAGAGAAGCCTTAAAACCATGGACAGAGAAAGGAAACCACTTCACCACAATGTGACTGGTAGGGAGTGCAAAGACATGAGAGGGTTTGCTGGGCTCCCATGGGCAGCAGCTAAAGATCTGGAGGGATACTTCAGCAGCTGGTGGGCTCCCCGGAGAGGTAAACCCCAAGCTGGGCTCCCCAGCCTACAGCACCAGAGCTGGAAAGGAACCCATATAGCATCCAGCTGTGAAAAGCAGCAAGGTTTCTATCTGCCAGGGGGAGATGGCTAGGGATGCAGGGAACCTCTTAAAGGGCCAATGCACAAAATTCCATTTGCAGTCACCTACCCTGGACTCTGGCAGAAGGAGAGCAGAGTGCACTACACAATGCTTGAGGACAGTCTGGGGTTGGTCGCTCTGGGGAGAGAACTGAAGGAACAGCCACCAGGATCCCTGTGGTGAGTCATTCCCCATATTGCAGGAGCAATCTTTCTCAGGAGAGCACGCCTCTCCAGGTGGCCTGAGGGGAAGTAAGAGCCCTGCCCTGGGGAGCTTAAGCTGGGCTGCTGATTACAGCCTGATTAGTTTAACGACAGATCAGTTCCAGAGAATTCTCCAGTAGCAGAACTGGTTGAAATGGAGGCAAGCAATTTATCAGATAGCTTAGAAAAATGATTATAAGGATACAGAAAAGCATGAAAAAAGACATAGAAACCATAAAAAAGGACCAGTCAGAAATAAAGAATGCAGTATCTGAAATAAAATACACTGGAAGGAATAAAGAGTAGGTTAGATGAAACAGGGTATTCAATCAATGATTTGGAAGACAAGGTAGAAAAATACACCCAGGCAGAACAGCAAAAGGAAAAAATAATTTAAGAAAATTAGGAGAGTTTAAGAAACATTTTGGACAACATGAACTGGAACAATATCTGCATCATGGAAATGCCAGATGAAGAAGAGAGCAAGGGAAGAATTGAGAACCTATTTGAAGAAATAATGACTGAAAACTTCCCTAGTCTGGTGAAGGAAGAAAACACACAAGTCCAGGAAGCTCTGAGTCCCAAACAACTTGGACCCAAAGAAGCCTACACAAAGACATGTCATAATTAAAATACAGGGTTTAAAGACAAGGAGAGAATCCTAAAAGCCACAAGAGAATGGCAGGCAGTTACCTACAAGGGAGCACCAATTAAGACTGTCATCTGATTACTCATCAGAAACATTTCATGCCAGAAGGGAATGGCATGAAATATTCAAGGTGATGAAAAGCAAGAACCTACAACCAAGGGTACTGTACGCAGCAAGGCCATCATTTAAAATCGAAGGAGAAATAAAGAGCATCCCAGACAAGAAAAAGAGGAGTTTGTTAACACCAAACCAGTACTGCAAAAAATGTTAAAGGGCTTGCTTTAAAAGAGAGACAGAAAAAAAAAACAAAAAACAAATCCCCAGAGGAAAACAGTCTAACAAAAAAAATGGAACTTCATATGGATCTATCAATAATTGCCTTAAACGTAAAGGGCTTAAATACTCCAACCAAAAGACAGGGTAGCTGAATGGATAAGAAAGCAAGACCCATATATATGCTGCCTCCAAGAGACCCAGTTCAGATTGAAGGACACACATAGACTAAAAGTAAAGGAATGGAAAAAGATATTTCATGCAAATGAAAAAGGAAAAAGCTGGGATAGCAGTATTTATACCTGACAAAATAGACTTTAAAACCAAGGGTATACAGTAAGAGACAAAGAGGACACTACATAATGATAAAGGGTACAATCCAACAAGAGGATATAATCCTAGTAAACATTTATGCGCACAATATAGGAGCACCTAAATATGTAAAGCAAATCTTGGTGGACATAAAGGGACATATCAATAAAAATATGGTCATTGTTGGGGATTTTAACACACTATTAACTTCAATGAATAGATCTTCCAGGCAGAAAATCAAAAGGAGGCAGTGGCCTTAAACGACACACTAGATCAAATGGATATAATTGATATCTTCAGAACATTTCACCCCAAAGTAGCAGAACAGACATACTTTTCAAGTGCACATGAAACATTTCCTAGGATACTACATATTAGGATGCAAAACAAGGCTCAGTGAATTTAAGAAGACTGCAATAATATCAAGCATCTTCTCTACCACAATGTTATGAAACTAGAAATCAATCACAAGAACACTGAAAAACATACAAAGACATGGAAGCTAAATAACATGTTATTAAACAATGGGTCAACAATGAGATCAAGGAAGAAATCAAAAGATACCTTGAAAAATTAAAATGAGGACACAACAATAAAAACTCTGTGACACTGGGAAAGCAATCCTAAGAGGGAAATTCATAGCATTACAGGCCAGCTCAAAAAACAAGGAAAGCCTTGAATAAACAATCCAACTTCACACCACAGGAACTTGAAAAAGAACAACAAACAAAACCCGAAGTGAGTAGAAGGAAGTAAAAAATAAAGATCAAAGCAGAAATAAATGAAATAGAGTTAAAAAAAAAAAACATACAGAAGATCAATGAATCCAGGAACTGGTTCTTTTAAAAGATAAACAGAATTGACAAAACTTTAACAAGACTCATCAAGAAAAAAAGACAAAGGACCCAAGTAAATAAAATCAAAAATGAAGGAGGAGAAATAACAACTGACACCAAAGAAACACAAGGGATTGTAAGAAAATACTATCAACAACTATATGCCAACAAACTGGACAACCTGGACAACACAGATAAATTCTTAGAAACATACAATTTTCCAAAACTATAGGAGGAAGAATCAGAGAATCTGAATAAACAGACTACTCCTATTGAAACTGAAGCAGTAATCAAAAATCTCCCAACAAACAAAAGTCCTGGACTGGAGGGCTTCACAGAGGAATTTTACTAAACATTCTGAGAAGAACTAACACCTCTGCTTCTCAAACTATTTCATAAAATTTGAAGGGAGGGAAGGCTCCCAAACTCTTTTTATGAGGCCAGCATTATCCTAATTCCAAAACCAGATAAAGACACTGCAAAGAAGCAAAATTACAGGCCAATATCCCTGATGAACATAGACGCTAAAATCCTCGACAAAATATTAGCAAACCAAATACAGCAATGTATCAAAAAGATCATACACCATGATCAGGTGGGATTTATTCCAGGAATGCAAGGTTGGTACAACACTGAAAATCAATAAAAGTGATTGACCACATAACGAAATGAAGGATATAACCCACATGATCACATCAATAGATACAGAAGAAACCTTTGATAAATCCAGTGCTCATTTATGATAAAAACTCTCAGCAAAGTGGGAATACACGGAACATACCTAAACATAATAAAAGCCATATATGTCAAACTCACTACCAGCATCACACTCAATGGGCTAAAACTACAAACATTTCTCTTAAGGTCAGGAACAAGGCAGGGATATCTGCTTTCACCTCTCTTATTCAACATAGTACTGGAAGTCCTAACCACAGCAATCAGGTAAGAAGAAAGAAAAGGCATCCGAATTGGAAAGGAAGTAGTAAAACTGTCTTTATTCACAAATGACATGATTCTAGACATAGAGAACTCCAAAGATGCCACCAAGAAACTACCAGAACTGATAAATGAATTCAGCAAAGTAGCAGGATACAAAATTAATATCCAGAAATCAGGATCATTTTTATATGCCAATAATGAATTAAGAGAAAGGGAAATCAGGCAAACAACCCCATTCACAATTACTTCAAAAAGAATAAAATACCTAGGAATAAATCTAACCAAGGATGTAAAAGGTCTTACTCAGAAAATTAGAAGACACTGAAGAAAGAAACTGAAGAAGTTACAAATAAGTGGACGTCCACACTGTCTTCATAGATCAGAAGAATTAACATCATTAAAATGTTCATTCTAGCCAAAGGAATCTCCAGATTCAATGCAATTCCTACCGAGATTCCAATTCCATATTTCACAGAACTAGAACAAATATTTCAAAACTTTCTATGGAGCCACAAATGGCCCTGCAAAGCAACAGCAATCCTGAGAAAGAAGAACAAAGTTGGAAGAATCATGTTACCTAATATCGAACTGTACTATAAGGTCACAGTAATCAAAACAGCCTGGTACTGGCATAAAAACAGACATATGATCAATGGAACAAAACAGAGAGCCCAGAAATAAACCCACACCTGTAGTCAATTAATATTCAACAGCGAAAGCAAGCATATACAATGGGCTAAAGATAGTTTATTCAATAAATGATGTTGGGAAAATTGGACAGATGTGCACAGAAAATGAAACTAGAGCACCTTCTTATACCACACACAAGAATAAATTCAAAATGGTTCAAAGACTTAAATGTTAGACCCGAAATCATGAAAATCCTAGAAGAAAACAGGCAGCAAAATCTCAGACATTGCTCTTAGCAATTTTTTATAGAATATATCTGTCTCCCCAGGCAACGGAAACAAAAGAAAAAAATTAACTAACAGGACTACATGAAACTAAAAAGATTTTTCAGAGCAAAGGGAATCAACAGCAAAATGAAAAGACAACCCGCAGAATTTAAGGACATATTTGCTGATACAACTGATAAGGGGTTAATAGCCAAAATTTACAAAGTACTTACAAAACTCAACACCAAAAAAACAACCCAATTAAAAAATGGGCAAAGGACCAGAATAGACAGTTCTCCAAAAAGGACATACAGATGGCCAACAGACATATGAAAAGATGCTCAACATCACTAATTATCAGAGAAATGCAAATTCAAACCACAAAGAAATACTATCTCAGACTTGTCTGAATGGCTATCATCAATATCTCCACAGTGGCTGGTGAGGAGGTGGGGAAGGAGGCACTCTTTTGCACTGCTGGTGGGAATGCAGATTGTTGCAGCCACTGTGGAAAGCAGTATGGAGATACCTCAAAAAGTTAAAAATGGAACTGCCTTTTGATGCAGCAATCCCACTCTGGGAAAATATCTGAGGCAACCCAAAATCCTAATTGAAAAAAAAACACAGGCACTCCTATGTTCACTGTAGTGTTATTTTCAATTGCCCAGATATGGAAGCAGCCCAAATGTCCATCAATAGATGAGTGCGTAAAACAACCATGGGGCATTTACATAACGGAATACTACTCAGCTGTAAAAAAGAAAATTTTACCCTTTGCAACAGTATGGATGGAACTGGAGAACATTATGCTAAGTGAAATAAGCCAGTCAGAGAAAGACAAACCCCATATGATTTCACTTACATGTGGAATCTAATGAACAAACTGAACTAACAAGGAAAATGGGAACAGAATCATAGGTGGAGAGCAGGATGACAGCTAAAGTGGGGGGATTAGAGGGTGGATGGATTGAGGAAAAAGGAAAAAGGACTCATTCATGTGGACAATATTGTGGTGATGTTAGGGGAAGGGGGATGTAAGGGGACTAAAAGATAATGTAAAAAAAATACAATAAAGATTTTTTAAAATCTCTAATTATTATTATTGATTTTTCTACTTTTCCCTTCATTATGCCAGTTTAATAATTTATTTTATTTTGATTTTAGAGAGCAGGGAAGGGAAGGAAAAGAGAGGGTGAGAAAAATCAATGTGAGAGAGAAACACTGATTGGATGCCTTCTGTATGCGCAACAGGGGACCGAACCTGCAACCCAGGCATGTGCCCTGACCAGCAACTGAGCCAGTGATGTTCCAGTTTGCAGGATGATGCCCAACCAACTGAGTCATGCCAGCCCAGGGTGCCAGTTTATGCTTTATAAATTATAATGCACTGTTTTTAGGTATACTGTATACATATTCGTTCTTATTTCTTCCTGGTGAATTGCTCATTTCCCTTTATGTAATGTCCCTCTTTATATCTTACACTACTTTGTCTTGTCTACCTTGTCTGATGTTAATATAGGCTTGTTTACTTCCTCATGCTTAAGGTTTGCATTTATACTTTTTTATCACTTTATTTTTTAACTATCCTTGTTTTCATATTTAAACATGTCCCTTATTGGCAACATACAGATGTATGCTTTACATTGGCCAAAAAGTTCATGTGGTTTTTTTCCATAAAATGAAGTACACATTTTTCATTTTCACCAATAACTTTACTGATTTGGATATTTTGAGTATGTTGGCTATCTCTTGCATGCTATAATGTTGATTGATCTCAATTAATGTCTCAATTTGATCGTTATCAACTTCAACTGGTCTACCTGACCACCTTGCTGGAACATCATCCAGCGAGAAATCTCCAGCACAAAATTTCACAAAACCCTTTTGACATGTTTGATCAGTCACAGCACCTTCTCCATAAACTGCACATATCTTTTTTCTTTTTTTTGCATTTCAGTTGTGTTTTTACCTTTCTTGAAATAATAAAGTATAATATGCCAAAAATGTTGCTTATTTTCTTCCATCTTCAATATTAAAACGGCTACACAAAAATTCACCAATTTTGATAAGTTTTTTAAAACTACACTGATATGACAGCTATCACAATATGATCCAACAAAATTGTTTTGAATGAAGTTAAAGACAACTAAATGCTACTAGAGCCATCTTATGGAAGAAAACCAAATGAACTTTGTGACCAACCCTGTATTTTCACTTTTTATACAATCTGACAATCTCCATCTTTTAATTGGGTGTTTGGTTCTATGTAGGGTAAATGGAGGCAGTCTGGCTTCCTCATCCAGATGTCTGGGCAACTTAAGGGAAGCAGCTTTCCATAACCTCAAGAATGGACCTGATAAGTAGTGTTCTCATTGCCTTGGGTGGGTTCGCATTAGTATGAAGGTCTGTTGTATAATACCTGTTGGTTCCCTGTGGGCTTTGTTTGCACTCAGTATATAGGAGAGAGGGGGGACAGGTGACATGCAGTGTGTCCCGCTAACATGCACAGCTTGTAGCCTGTGAGGATGGCCCACCCTTGAATAAAGGCATGTCGGACATCCCAATGGCTCCGTGAATATTCTTGCATCTGCCTGAATCTCCAGTGAACCTGCCGGCCTTGACAGGCTGCAACATAATTGGCGTAGGTGGCAGAATTTGTTGTAGAATGGTACGGAGCCAGCGCCCAGGGATGGGGGCCTGGATGGGTGGCCGGGCTCCTGGCAGCTTGGCCTTCCCACCCCAGGATTGGCCCGATGTTAGTGGTGCACCTGACATAATAGACAAAGCCCTGCGGGTGATGGGGAAGACCCTAGAAAAGCCCAGCGTCCATGCAGCCATGGAGGCCATGGCCTGGGTGTTTCTCTCAGTTTTTCGAGCTGTGACGGAGACGGCATTTAGCGATGCAGCAAAGTTAAGTGAACTCCAAGGAAGAAAGGGAGCCCTGAGGGCTGAAGAAGACTGCATTTCCCCATGTGGCGAAGTTACACGAACACTGAGGCAGAAGGAAAGCCTGGAAGAATGGACTCTGCGCTCCGGCAAAAAGCCTCCAAGCAGCAGAGCTGCAACAGTCCCCTTCCCGAATTGCAGTGAGCTACTCCGGGGAAGAGGTGGGGGTGGGGGGAAGGAACTGTGTTCCCTGCGGGCCTGCCCAATAGTGGTACAGAAGATGAAATCACAGTAGCCTATGGCGCCTAGGGGGAGTTTGGTTCTGGGTAGCCCAGGAGGGCCTCTTCCCGTCCCCTGCCCAAGGTGGAATACAGTTGCCGAGGGCGACTGGGCAGGAGGACTGAAGCCTGGGTTGGATACTTTGGTGGCGGAGGAGCGGCACCTGGAGTCCCCAAGATGCTGGGTTGACCGCGCCCCCCCGGCATGCTTCTGCTGCTAGCCAGTCTGGCGCAGGTGGTTGGCTGTGCTACAGCACGGTTCGGCCAGCCAGCGCGCCGTGCTCCCCACCCCCATGCTCACTGTGTCGGGCAGCACAGGGCTTGCATTCCTAGTGGCTGAGGTGCTATCGGCCGCTGTGAGTGGACTCGGGACCCTATCTCTGACCCCGCGCACTGTGGCACCCAGCCGCCTGGCCATGCTGCTCATTTTGTCCATGGCCTTGCCAGTGGGTCAGCTGTTGCAGCTGGTGGCATGACCTGGGAGGCTGTGGAAAAGCATGCTGGGGCTGGCATGACAGGGCAGAGCAGGCAGCAACAGCAGAGGCGGCGGCGGTTGGAGCCACAAAGGCAGTAGCGGTGGTCCAGGGAGCCTTTGGCAGCCTGGCTCCTCCATCTTTGGGATTTAGGGATGGATGGTATTGTGGGCACTATTCCTTTCTGTTCCCTCAAGCGGAGCCTGAGTCTGGTTCGTTCTGCAGTCCCCTGCAGGGGGACTCCTGCTCTGGAAGAGAGGGCCAGAGAGCCACAGTAGGGGGGCTCCAGGTCCATGGAGCGCTGGAGGCCGTGGTGCTGCCGCCACCACGGCAGTCAAGCATGGTACCTGCCAGTGTGGACCCAAAAGAGAAAAAGGCAAAGAAAAAACCTGAGGATGTGCCCTGGGAGGCCCACCCTGTGTGTCTGGAGAATCATTTGGCTGTGCCAATCCCCCGAGAAGAGAGAGGAAATATCCTTTGAAAATTTAGATAGGAAAAAGGGCCAAGAAATCCGTCTATGGGGGACAGGTGGGGACCGAAAGAGCGACAGTCCCCCATTCCTGAGTGTATCCCGGGCCCCATGTGGGGGCCTGTTCAGGTTCTTTGTGGGGATATGCTGAGCATCCCCTCATAGGTCAGAGTAGCCAGGGGGCAGAACTGTGTGTTGTTGGGGCTCGTGGCTGCAACAGAAGCACTGGCCCTGACTATTTGCACAGAGAGTTGGGTGGTATACAGGGGGCTAACATTGTGGATCTCCACATGGCATGCAAATAAATAGTTATGCATAGGCCACTATGGGTGACACTTAATCATTGAAAGTGGTCAAGGGACACACTTTGCTGAAACCGGGCCTGGGGAAACAGGAAGTATTCTCTTGCTCACCCCTGAGGGCCTGGAGCGAGGGCAAATGGCCACTTGGATGCAGCCTTGGAAAACAAACGCCCCCCACTTGCGTCGGGTGGCTCTTGTTGCCCCTTGGGAACAAGAGTGGAGAGAAACTTGCAAATAGTGCCCTGGGTGATTGGAACCTGGCCTCCAATCTTAAAGGTGCCTTATCCAGGGCCAGCAGACCATGAAATGGTTCTTCGTGGCACCTCTGTGATTTCCCTATGGCCCATCATGAGCTTCCCTCTGTTCCTGCACATAGATGCCTCAGTGACTCACCAATTAGTGCGCTGGGTCTGCACTGAAATCCCCCTGAGCACATCTGCTGGCCTCCCACGGCACATCTATCCAGCGTCTGTCTACAGACAGAACAGTGCACATTCCTTGTGGAACACGACCTGGACCGGCATCTGCGCTGGGACAAAGCAGCAGTGTGACCGGCCCTGACCATTGGTCTGCTGCTCCATGTGGGGTGGCTCGGGGTTGGCTCACAGCTGGGACTGTGGGGTTGGCTGGACCCCCCCGCCCCTGCCATCTGTATCGAAAGCCTCAAGGACAAGCCCAAGTGGACGGAAGTCCTGTGGGTCTGTGCCAAAGACAAGTTCTTAGACATTGCTGGGAGATGCAGAATGATGTGAGGGCTGCAGTTCCCACTGGAGCCCTCTGGGTGTGTGGCTCACATGGGTGGCCTTCCCTGCCAGGAAATGGGACTGGTGGTTGTACCTAGGAGTGGTCTTATTGGTTGCTTATTGCTGTAGTCTATATTGCCATTGTGGTTTATGGGTGCAGGGCTCTGCCCTCCTCATGAAGGGACGCTCACGGAAGACATCCTTGCACAGATTGTATGATAAGGAACCCAGAAGGGGTGGACTGGAGGGTAAACAGAGGCAGTCTGGCTTCCTCACCCAGATGTCTGGGCAACTAAGGGAAAAGTTTCCCATAGCCTTGAGAGTGGGCCTGGTAAGTGGTGTTCTCATAGCCTTGGGACTGGGCCTGATAAATGGTTCCCAGAGCTTTGAAAGGGCTCGCATGAATAGTATGAAGCTCTGTTGTATAATACCTGTTGGCTCCCTGTGGGCTTCTTTTGCACTCAGAATATAAAAGAGGGAAGGGAGAGGTGACTTGCAGTTTGTCCCTCTATCGCACGCAGCTTGCAGCCTGTGTGTATCGCCCACCCTTGAATAAAGGCATGTCAGGCATCCCAGCGGCTCCATGAATATTCTTCCATCTGCTAGAATCTCGAGTGAACCTGCCTGGCCTTGAGAGGCTGCAACACAGTCCACTTACATCTATTGCAATCACTGGCATAAGCGGTTTTAAAGCTAACATTCTGCTACTTGTTTTCCATTCATTCCTCCTAATATCTTTTATCTTTGTTGATTTTTCCTGACTTCTTTTCTATTAACCACATTCTTTTTAAGAGTTTCATTTTTATGCCCTCTCTTCTACCTGCATCTCTTCTCATGTTTCAGTGGTTGCTCTAGGGCTAACAATATGCATGCTTGATGGGTCTCTATTAGGTCCACATTGTAACTTTTTGCTCTTCAGATCTGACACTACAAACTGCTTCCTACTTCACAAACATAATAACCATACAACATTATAATTCCATTTACCTGCCCCTGTCTTTTGTGTGATTGTTTTTTTAAAGCAAATTACAAGGAAAAAACATAGTATTTTATGTTTGTCCAGTTATTTATTGTTTTTAGTGTCCTTCCCTTTTTACAGACCTAAGTTTTTACCTTGTATCATTCCCCATCAGCCTACATGCTATCATTAGCATGTTCGCAGAGCAGTTCTCCTGGCACCATATTCTCTCAACTTTCACGTGTTTCACTGTGTCCTTATTTCCTTTTATATCCTTGATTATGAAGGATATTTCCATGGGATATGACTTGACTTTTTCTCCCCCTCCTTTTAGGAGATTAAAGGTGTCCTTCCACTGTTTTCTGGTTTCTATTGTACCTTCATATCGGTCATTTATTATTCATACAATTGTTCTCCAATATGTAATATATGCATATGTTTTCCTTTGATGACTTCTAAAATTTCTTAATTTTTGGATTTTAGCACTTTGACTTTTATGAACTTAGGGTTGATTCTTTTTAGAATATCCTGTTTTGGGGTTTACTGAATTTCTGAATCTGTATGTAATTACACAAACCTAAGAAGTTTTTGATCCTCATTTATTCAAGTAGTTTTTCTGCCCTTTTCTCACACTGTCTTCATTTTTAGATTCCAGTTATAAGTATGTTAACATTGTTCCACAGATGCTTGGGGCTCTGTTAATTTTACTTTAATCTTCTGTTTTTCTGTTCTTGAGTTTGGTTAATTCCTCTTGATAGCTCTTAAAATTCAAAGACTTCATCTTCCTCCTCCAATCTGATATTACACCAATCCAGTAAAATTTTATTTTGGAATATACTTTTTAGTTTTAGAGTTTTCATTAATTAAAAATTAATTTCCACTTTCTTTGCTCAAGTATTAAGACAACATTTTCCTTTATTCCTTTGACACATTTTCATTTGATTCCCTAAGTAAATCTTTACAATCAGATTTTAAAACCCTGTCTTCCTCTATATCAAACACCTACCTCAGTGCTTTCCAACAGAAATGTAACAGGAGACTCATACATAATTTTAAATCTTCTACTACCCGCATTATAAAATACATGAATAGGTACAATTAATTTTAATAATGTATTTTTATTTAACACAAAATATCCAAAATATTGTTTCAACCTGTAGTAAATATAAAAGTATATGAAATATTTTCCAGTCATTTTTTTCATATAAACTCTTCAAAATCTGTGTGTATTTCAGGCTTACAGTGAATACAATTGAGACCAGCAAAAATCTGTGGTCTCAACAGACAGCACAGTGGGGCATCTTGTGCTGGTTTGCTAGTGGGTCCTTTCTCCGTGGCCATAGCTTACATCTCCTGTTTCTCTGCATATCTACTGACTGCTTATTGGGTACTAGATACTGCGGGTAGTATTTTGAGGAAACTCTGAATTCTATCATCTTCTGAAGCCTTAATTTTTACTTTAGCATTTACTTCAATTACTGGTCGATCCTTTGACCTTGAGCAGACTTGGAGTTATTTTTTGCTCGTGTGGATCTGTGGAAAGTTTCAGCCTCATTATCCTCCGTGAACCTGGCTCTCAGCCCTCTGCAACTTAGCAGATCGTCAAATATGCACAGACCCCAATCTCTGTGCCACAGTCTGAAGATTTTCTCCAGGCAGAGAACTGGGATCTGTGGGGCCTACCCCATGACTTTTTCTCCTCTTAGTTCAGCCTTGTGCTGCTTGAGGCCCACAGCCGATAAACAGTCGACTCATTTGCTTTGTGCAGTTTTATGGCTGTTGATATATAATGCCTGGGTGAACCCAGCACCAGTCATTTTGTTATGGCTAGAAGCAGAACTGTTGGCAAATTATTCTTATATTTTTGTATGTGAAAACTAAAGGTGAGTTTCAGGTGAGTAGATGATTAGCAGTTTAATGATCCTAATAACATCTTTTCCAGAAACTATGACTGGTCGGCAACCACTCATTTCATGCAGAGAATATAAACGTCTGGAATTTCCTTGATTTGAAGTAGACATGAGATGAGTTCTAACAAGTTACCAATAAGAGAAAAGACAAGACAAGAGAAAAGAAAAGGGAGGGAAGGGGAGGGGAGGGGAGGGGCAGAGAGGGGAGTAGGGGCAGGGGAGAGGAGGAGGAAAATGAACCTAAGCCAAGATTCTGTTCAAGCAATTATGGTTAGAAATAGGCATTTATGACTGTACAAGATATCTCATGTGACATTATCACTAAGACTCCTGAATGACAGTTTACAAAATGTATTATATGGTGTACATTAAAGTTCTAGCCAAATAATTAAATGCAAATGTTACACCAAAAACATTTCCGATAATGTTCTTTTATATTTTGCAAAGACATCTGTATAAGGTTTGTTTTTCTGAAAGTTCTTTCATCACTCATGACACAAAAAAATTTCTGAGGATGGATTTAACATGGGGAAAAGCACATACATGAATAATCACATTATTTCTTGCACTTCAAACTCAACATTTCTCATAAAAAGTGGCTCAGAAAAATGTCCATCTTCCTGAATACTGCCTAGTTCCAGACATTTGGTTAAAAATATTTTCAGTTGGTTTGTTATCCTCATATAAGCCCATTCTGTTTGTTGCACAAACAATATATAAAACTAAAAATTTCCACTCTATTATAAATTCTGGCAAATTACAACAAACTAAACAGAATTGAACATATTAATTATGCTGATTTTTAAATAGTCCAAAATTACGTTGAGGCGCAGCATAAAGAAAGAAGAGTAAATAAATTGGCGAGCGCACACACGCACACACACACACACACACACACAAGACTCCCTTTCTAACAAGAATACTATATTCTTGAGATGAAGAATATTTGTTGGGCTATCTTAAATAAATTTAAAAAAAGATTAAGGTGTACACTATTTATTTGTCTTGTCTTACAAAGCTCAGGGCTTTCACCTTTAAAGGCATGCAAAGTTTAATATTTAAGAGCTGTCTAGAGAATTATTGGGTATATCAATACTCGACCACACCTCTGAGTTGAAGTGGGAGCTTCATTATCCTTACTGCTTGCAAATGCTCAGGGTTAAACTTCAGTGACTCCCGAAAGTGTTCTACAATACACATTCCCCTATTCTTACTGCACCTTCAGTTTCTCTTGTGAACAAAGATGGTGGTATTTCAAACTGCACAAAGTAGTGTACAAGGTAAATTAGGTCTATAGAGAAGATACTTAGTTCTGTGGCAACAATGACATAAATAATGCTAGAACCAAAATCACAGGAAAAAAAGTCAAATAAATTAGACTCAATCCTTCACATTTTTAATAGATACCTGGATGATTAAACTGTGTGTTTCACTTTGTTTTTGAAGTTCATGAGATATAGACTGTAATTACTCTGGCAGACTGAAGTAGAGAACTTAAGTAGTTATATAAAATTCAAGATTAAATAAACACAGTATCAAAATCAGAAATGTAAATGTGGTATTACCTTTAACCATTTAAATCAGTGGTCAGCAGGACTATAGACCAAACTGGCCCTCTGCCCATTTTTATAAATAAAGTTTTATTGGCATACAGCCATACCAATTCACTGATGCCCACAAAGACCAAAATACTGTCTGCACTTTAAGGAAAAGTTTGATGACGCCATATTAAGGTAACAGCCTAAATTTTTCAATTTGTTTGGTTTTTTAATACAACATTACAACATACAATGGTACCTCGGTACTCGTCAATAATTCATTCCTGGAACGCGTGACAAGTGCTGAAACTGATGAGTACCAAACAATGAAGCATTTTCTCTTGTGGGGTAGCCTCGTGACTCACATAAGTTCTAGCAAGTGTGATGAGTCCGAGTAAGTGCCAAGTGCTTGAACAGTTTTTTCTTGTCAAAATGTGGCAAATGCAGAGTTTGACAAGTTCTGAAGCCAACGAGTACCAAGGTATGATTGTACCTATACTAATATTTTAAAGAATTGAGCATAGATATCAGTCTAAAGAGAAGAAAGCTCAAGTTCTGTTGGAACTCTGGAGTCATAAACACTTCTGCTATAGGAAGTACTAAATAAAATTTTGTAAGACTTTTTAAGTCTTTCATACTCATGAGTCTCAATGAAAAGTTTAAAATACATATTTATACATATACATACATAATAAGGGTAACTTTCCTTCCAAGTTTAATTTAGAGCATATATACTGCTTCTGGGCCTGTAGTTAACAAAATCTGAATTAGAACACCATTATTTTGAAAGCTAGTAAGACTACAATTGCCGGGCTGGTACTGAATTAATTCTAAGGCACGCTCGCCACTTCACAAAGCAGAAGGTGCACCTGCTGCTCACCTGGAGGTGTGTAGGCATCCATCGAGGTCTGCACCACCAAGGACCTGCGTTTGGAAGGCATAGGCACTGCCATCTTCCTTTCTTTGTGTTTTGCAAGCGCTGCCTGAACAGCTTCTGTGTGGACGTCTAAAACAAAAAGAGAGCTCAATTACTCCATTGTTCAGGGACATCCCGAAAGCACCATGCTTTTTCTCCTTTCTCTCTGGTCCTGTGGAATAGTTTATCTTCCAACAGAAACTGTTACAAATGAATGGGTGGGGAAGAAAGCAAACGTGTTAACCTGCTAGCTTAGAAGTTCCAGTAAGAAGACATGCAAATTCATTTGAGGACTTTTAATTATTCGTTTTATTACCCTAGATTCTGTATAAATAACAAGTGCCAGCTGAAAATTTCTGTATTATTTTTCTAGGGATGCGTGAACTTGACTTTCAGATATTTCTTCACATTTTCAAGGCTCATAATTCTTTTTATTGTTAAGGGAGGTATGTACACCCTACTGGCCATCAGTAATGATTTTAGCGAACATGTACTGAGAACTCAGTTACAGCTGGTCCCTGTGTTAGGTATTTTGTGTATGTTCACTCATTATATTAACGCCACAAATACTGGTTGCTTGCTTTGTAAGGTCATCTCCTCAGGGCAGGCGCAGTGGAGAATAAGATAGACAAGGTGCTGTGAATTGTGCATCTAACTTTCCACTGGGTAAGAAACAGGCCTTAGGCAAGTGAATGGGGCAGAGAATTAAAATGGAAAACGAATGACTGGCTACTTCCTTGTAAGGCCAGGAAAGCGCTCTCTCAGTGTGAAATCTGAATGTTAAGAATGAACCAGCCACTATGTCAGGATGAGAAGGTCCAGGAAGAGGGGAAAACCTGCCCCAAGGCCCTCAACTGAGAGTGAGGGTGGGGCGGGCAGAACACGCAGGGCCCTGGGAGAGGCGTGCACAGGCTGGGGGCCTGTATGTGCAGTGAAGAGTCTGGCTCCCATCCTAAATCTGACAGGGAGCACTGGGGGATTATGAGGAACGGCACGATCTGATTCCATTTTGATGGGGTCATTTGGCTGCTGTGGAGAAGACCGGAGTATAAGGAGACGGGACGCCGGGAAACCAGTCAGAGGACAGCAGTCAGGCAAGCCACGACCACACAACACACAACCACACAACACACACAGTCATGTGCAGGAGGTGCTTTCAGTATTTCCAGTTCACAGATGACGAAGGGGAGATAAGAAACTCTCCTAGATTATCAAACTGGCATTGCCAGGGTTTGAACCGAGGTGTGAGTGCCCCAGGGCCCATTCCCTGCACCATGACCACTCTGTACTCCTGCCGTTTTTATGAAAACTCCACCCTGCTAACATGTTGGAGTTGGGGTCAGCCAACCACCAACCATGGGCTACATAAAGCCTGCCTCCTGGCTGTGTAAACAGTGTTTCGCTGGAACAGAGCTGCACCCTTCCTGTGTGTACACACTACGTCTGCTTTCACGCTGTATGTGGCAAAGACCATAATGGCCCAGAAAGATGAAAATATCTGTTACCCAGCCCTTTAGAAAAAGCATTTGCCAGTCTTTCTCATAGCACATCCCGTGCCAAACACAATGAACATGTTTTACTTTATTTTGTTCAGCTTGTGTGTGAACTACTCTTTTCTCCTCAACTAGACTCAAAATACTTTGAGACAAAAACCAAGTTTCTGATCACTCTTTTTTCTTAAACTCTCAGATTAGAAACTGATAAATGAATGACTTGGATTCATGACCTAAAACTAAAGAGTTCATCTATGAGGGGGACAGGGCACATTAATTCTTCAAATATAAAATACTTTCAGTTTCAGATGACCCCACTTTTAAACCTTTTGGATAAAATTTACAGGAAATATGCAAGAACTGTACAGAGAACTGTTGTAAAGTTTTGCCCACATTCACAATTGTTTACATTTACCGCATTTCTCTCCTTCTCTTGTGTTGTTTTTGCTAATCATTTAAAAATAAATTACAGATATCATGCCCCTCTGTACTTAAATATTTAAAGTATATCCTAAGAACAAAGACATTCTCTGTAAATTCTCAAAATCAAAAAACTGAACAGATATAATACTATATATAGTACTATTCTCTAATCCAAAGTCCATGTTCAAATGGTGCTAATTGTCCCCAGGAATTGCCTCCATAGTTGTTTTGTCTATTGGTCTCCCACAGGCACGCACAGTTCCAGGGTTTGTCAAGAATCTGAATGGAGTTCATACACAGATGTGGGGACCCCCTGCGTTGTCACTCTTATCCAGATTTCCCCTGTAATATTCAGCTCCAAAGTCTGTCTTCTAACACCATAAGTCAGCAACTCCATAGCTTCCAGCTTGGGTTTCAGAAGTTCCTCAATAAGGCGTTCAGGGAGCGCCTTCATGGCAAAAGCCTAATCACTACGAACCTCACTCAGTGCTGTGTTCTTCCTTCACATGGTCCTGCCGTTTCTGCCTGCTTTTGGGAGTTGCTCTCCAGTGAATTCAAATAATTATTGTTACTATTATGTCTCAGGGTTATTACTATAACATGTGGGAGGGTTGCTCTGATACCAAGTCCAAAACCAGATCTTACAACCCTATACCCTTTTTTAAAAGTTAAATAATTTTATAAGCTTATCCAAGTCAAATAAAATACAACTTCAAACCCCGCTTGGTTGAAAGTGATTTATAATCGTCTTAATGGAAGACTCTCACCTAAATTGAATCCTCCATAAAATGAATTTTTAAATTTGTGACATCAATAAAAAAAAGAAACGCAACAGAATCAATTGAAAACATCTGAAGCTAAGAGGGACGAATAGCTCATACCATCATTTGACCATGTTCTCCAAAAGAAAATTATTTAAAACAATTCGCTCCCAAAATTTGGAGTCAAAGTCACAAATTTATGGGATTCTTTTTGCTGTTGTTCATTACAATTGTTTTAAGTTAAGGGGTTGAAGAAGTTGTTAAAGTGTAAGTCTCCCTACAGACGTTCACTATTAGTCTAAGTCCCAGCTCTGGTGCTTTAAGAAAAATATTTTCATGCCAGTCTTTTCTAGCCTGCGAAGTATTCAAAGTGATGAAAAGCAAGGACCTACAACCTAGATTACTCTGTCCAGCAAAGCTGTCATTTAGAATGGAAGGGCAGATAAAGTGCCTCCCAGACAAGGTAAAGCTAAAGAAGTTCATCATCACCCAGCCATTATCACATGAGATGTTAAAGGGAACTATATAAGAAAAAGAACATCAAAAGTATGTACATTAAAATGGCAACAAATGCATAATTATCAACAATTGAGTCTAAAAAACAAACTAAGCAAACAAGCAGAACAGGAACGGAATCATAAATATAGAGGTCATTTGGAGGGTTATCAGCAGGGAGGGGGTGAGGGAGAATGGAGGAAAAGGCGCAGGGATTAAGGAGTACAAATTGGTAGGTACAAAATCGACAGGGGGATGTTAAAAACAGTATAGGAAATGGAGAAGCCAAAGAACTTATATGCATGACCCGTGGACATGAACTAAGAAAGGAGAGGATTGCTGGTGGGAATGACAGTATCGGGGAAGGGGGGCAAAAGAGGGAAAACTGGGACAAATGTAATAGCAAAATCAATAAAATATACTGAAAAATGAAATAATAAAAGAAAAATAATTTTAACTGTAAGTTTTCTAATTAGAAGTTAATCTTAAGGAAAAAAAATTAGTATGATTCCATTTGATTGATCCTTTTTTTTTTTACACAAAATTTCTTCCTCTGATTAGTTAATAGCCAATAACATGCAAACCAATCAACTCAACTGACCTCTTAGCCCATGTATCTGGGCTAAGTTCACCTGATTCACAAATGAAACAGAGAATCGGCAATGAGGTAAGAGAGGTAGGCCGTGGCCATAGTACTTTCACTTTTTGACAGCTCTCAGTACCTGTACCCTGGAGGGTTAAATGAGTCGATATGTTACAGGGCTCTGGGCAGAGCCAGCATGTGGCAGCATGAACACTTTGTGCTGCACTGTCAGACCTTACTAAAATGCTGGTCATTATTAATGTTGCCACTAAGCCTGACAGAGAAGGCAATGAAAAGAAAGCGAAGTGAGGGAGAAACCAAAACTGTGCCTAAGAGCTAGGTGGGACCAGCTTTCCTGTGTCCTAACTGTTGCACTGTGTTGTCTCCTCACAGGCTCGATTCCATGAGGACCTCTTTAGTGGTTGCACCACTTTTTTTTGTTCCTTGGGTAAAATATGCAAACAAAAGCAGAGGCGTGTGGAGTTGTGCAAGAACAGTGACGACAGAGTAAAGGCAGAGAAAGGGAATGGGAAGTCCAGGTGTGTTTCCCATGAGTGCTGTATCTTGACCATCAGTGTGACATCAGGACCCATGCCAGTCACTTGGTTTTTCATCTCCTTGTTGCTTCGGTTCAATCCCCTCCACCTCTTAATCTCCTCTTAATCACAGGAAAAATGTGTAGTTACATGTATGTGTGGGGTATGGGAGAGGACAGTATATGGAAAGGGACTCTGGTCACAACTGCTCATTCATTGAGCACTTACTGTGTACCAAGTTCCCCCATTCACACAACTCTGTTTGGGATGTAGACCAGAAAACCAACAAGATAACAGGATGTGATGAGTACTATTGCACATATGAGAAGTTTGTGACCTGTGAGCACACAGACGGGTGAGTCTGGGCCAGGACCATCAGGAGAGGCTGACAAGAAGTGACATGCAGATGACATCTAACACTGAGGTGAACTTCTAAGCACGTGCAGACTCATCTTCCACTTTCTGATGAGTTTTCTCCTCTCTCTAATATCGCTGCTAACTACACAGACATACAACTTTTCAGAGGGTCAGTGCTTGGTGCTTTGGCCTTTAGAGCTGTTGCCAGTGAAGGATGAATAATGTCACTATTCAACCAGTAATTAAGTATGTATCCAATGTCCTCTGTGCCAGGCTCTGCTCTAGGCATAAATTATCTCTACTTTCTTTTTCATCATAAATTCATACCATGTTTAATTAACACTTTTAACCCATGATTTTACCCTTTAATGAACTACAGAGGGGATATATTTTTATAACAGCTGTAAACTAAGTACACAGGAAAGACATCAAAAGCTGATTAGAAAACAAAGGCCAATGACTGTTCACCTATGAAATGAGGTGTGAGACGCTCCTGAATCCTGTGATAGATTATATGAGTTACATCAAAAGCATTTAGAACGTGCCCGGTGCAAAACAAATGCTCGGTAAACACTGGCTTACATTATGGTAACATAATGGTGACAACAATGGCTTATAACATTAGGATTACAACGACCTAGAATGAACATCAGATTTTGCTGTGTGTTTTGGAGACCATATATTAAGTACCAATGTGCTAGCTGTTGCTACTGTTCCACGTTTTCTAGAATGTCACACAAATGGAAGATTAGTCTGTTCTATCTGCTTCTTTGTAATGTTTTGGGTTTCACCTGCGGTACATCTGATGTCTGCAGTAGTTCCTTTTTCCTTATTGTGTCTTGCTCATACTTAGTCTTCTGCTCTTCAACATGAATTCTATAATCGGTTTCAGTTTCAGGGGCCCCTGTGGAGGTGTTTATTAGAACTGAATACAGACTAGGAGCTGATATCTCAACAGGATTATTCCCAGTCCATTATCACAGTGAATCCATTGATCGTGGCCTTTTTTCATATAAAATTTTATAATTTTCACCATAAAAGTCCTGCAAAAGTCTTTTCTTTAAATTTTCATTAGGTTCCTTATAAAGTTTTTATTGTCATGTACATAGAATTTTTAAAATTGCATTTTTACATTTGTTGCCCGTGTATGGAAATATGATTAATTCTTTTCAGATTATATCAAGCCATTATGCTAAACCCTCATTATTTCTCATAATTAATCTGTAGATTTGGGGGTTTCTATATAGATAATATCGTGGAATTTTCCCTTCTCTGTACTGTCATGTCTTTTATTGACCCAGGCCTCTGTCCTAGAATGAATTACAAATTATATCTTTTTTCTCTTTGCACTCTCTGAAATTGTCTAGAATCAGACTAGTTAATTTCTTGAAAGTTGAGTATAACTTAAATATAAAACCTTCTGAGTCTCGTATATTCTTTATGGGAAGAGTTTTAACTACTATTTCCATTTATATAATGACCATAGGATTACTCAAACTTTCAATTTTTTAAGTTTTTAAATTAAGAATTTACCCATTTAATTAAGATTTCATATTTACTGTTCTATGGTTATTTACAATACTGATTGTCTTTTTTCCCCACTCTGGTGTGTCTGTAATCATACCCTATTATAAATTCCTTGGACCATTTATTTCTGTCTTCTTGGTTTACCATTCCTGACAGAGGATTTTCAATATTAGTATTTCCCAAGAATCATCTTTATCTTTGTTGATCCTCTAAATTTTATCATTATCCTTTAAATCATTTTTGAAATTAACAGGCTTTATTTTTTTAGGGCAATTTTAGGCTTACAGGAAAATTGAGTGGAAAATACAGGGTGTTCCCATATACCCTACTCCGACCGACACACACACACACACAGTTTCCCCTATTATTAACATCTTGCACTACTGTGGTACATTTGTTATGACTGATAAGGCAATATCATTTCATTCTTAAATAAAGCCTAGAGTTTAGGGCAGAGTACATTCTATGAGTTTTGAATAAATTCACTGCCCTAAAAATCTTCTGTGCTCCACCTATTTATCCCTCCTTTCCCCTGAGCACCTGGCAGTGACCGATGTTCTCACAGTCTCCATAGTTTTGCCTTTTCCAGAATGTTATAGAACTGAAATCATGCAGTATGTAGTCTGCTCAGACTGGTTTCTTTCATCGAGTAATATGCACTTAAGGTTCCTTTATGTCCTTTCTTGGCTTGACAGCGCATTTCTTTTTGGCACTGAGTAATATTCCATGTCTGAATGGGCCACAGTTTATTTATCCATCGCCCTTGAAAGACATTTTGGTTGTTTCCAAAGTCTGGCAATTACGGGTAAAGCTGCTATAAACATTCGTGTGCACATTTTTATATAGATATATTTTCAACCCTTTTGGATAAATACCAAAGAATGCAATTGCTGGATTATTCAGTAAGAGTATGTTTGGTTTTTGTTTTTTATTCATACCGTATATGTTTATTGAGTACATAATACATTTTAAACAATGTTGCTGCATACCATAACAAAAAGAAATTTTAAGAGAAATTACTGCTTTCTGAGAAACTAGGTCCCTCTGTCAAAGAAATAAGGATCATAGTAAACATCTCGGTAACAATACAGGATGAGATAAAATTTTACACCAAAATCAAAAGTGCGAACAGTAAATGTCCTTGAAGGCAAACACTGAGTCCTAAATATCAGCTATTATTATTATTTTATACTCCTTCCCACGTTTAGTTTTTTTTTTCCAATTACAGTTTAAATTCAAAATTATGCTGTACTAGTTACAGGCACATAACATAGTGGCCAAACAGTCATATACTCTAAAAAGTGGTCCCTTTAGTACTTCAGAGTATTTTTAGATTTGCAAGAAACCACCTACCTTCCCAGGCGGCCGTCCCATTTTGCATTCTTGCCACAGCGAGTGAGAGCTCCTGTTGCTCCACATCCTCGGCAACATTTGGTGTCGTCAGAGTTCTGGATTTTTGCCATTCTAATAACGGTATCTCATTTTTTTTTTTATTTACAATTCCTTAATGAGCTATGATGTGGAACATCTGTTGTGTGCTTCTTGCCATCTGTAGATCCTTTCTGGTGAGGTGTCTGTTAAGGTCTTCTGCCCACTTAACTGGATTGCTTGTTTCCTTTCTCTGGAGTTTAAGAGTTCTTTCTATATTTTGGATACCAGTCCGTTATCAGATATGAGTTTTGTAAAGATTCTTCTCCCAATCTGTGGCTTGTCTTTCCATTCTCTTAACTGTGTCGTTTGTAGAGCATAAGTTTCTAATTTTAATGAAGTCCAACTTACCAATTTTTTCTTTAATAGATTGTGCTTTTGGTGTATCTAAAAAGTCATTACCAAAATCACCTAGATTTTCTCCTATATTATTTTCTAAAATTTTTAGAGGTTTTTTTGTTTCTTTGTTTTACATTTAGGTCCATGATCCATTTTGAGTTAATTTTCATGAAAGCTGTAAGGTCTGTGTCTACATTCATTCTTTAACATGTGGGTATCCAGTTGTTCTGGTGCTATGTATCGGAAAGATCATCATTTCTCCATTGAATTGCATTTGCTTCTTTGTCAAATATTGGTTGACTATATTTGGGTGGGTCTATGTATGGGCTAATATGACCCATTAATCTATAAATCTATTATTTCACCAATAATAGTGAAATCTATTATTTCACTGTCCAATTTCTAGTTTTGTAGTAGATCTTGAAGTTGAGTAGTGTCAGTCTTTTGACTTTGTTCTATATCGTGTTGGCTATTTTGGGTCTTTTACCTTTCCATATAAACTTTAGAATTTGTTTGTTGGTATTCACAAAATAACTCTCTGGAATTTTGGCTGAGATTGCATTTAATCTATAGAACAAATTGGGAAGAACTGACATCTTAAAATTATTGAGTCTTCCTATCCACATATATGGAATCTTTCTCTACTTATTTAGATCTTTTTATGATTTCTTTCATCACTTTTATAGTTTTCTCATAGGCCTTGTACATTTATTTAGAGCTCTACTTAAGTATTTGATTTTTCTGGAGCTACTGTAAATGACACTATTTTTTAATTTTAAATTCCAATGTTTGTTACTGGTATATAAGAAAGTGATTGCTTTTTGTATATTAGCTTTATATCTTGCAACCTTGCTATAACTGCTTATTAGTTTCAGACATTTTTCTTGATTCGTTGGGATTTTCAAAACAGACAATCATGTTATCTGTGAATAAATACAGTTTTATTTCTTCCTTCACAATCTGTATACCTTGTGCTTCCTTTTCTTAGCTAGGACTTGCAGTATAATGTGGAATAGTAGTAGGGAGAGGGGACATCCTTGTTATGTTCCTGATCTTAGTGGGAAATCATTTAGTTTCTTGCCACTAAATATGATGTTAACTCTAGGATTTTTGTAGATGTTCATTACTGTATTGAGAAAGGTTCCCTTCTATTCATAATTTTCTGAGAGCTTTTATAACAAATGGGTGTTAGATTTTTGTCAAAAAAAAATTTTGGATATATCGATAGAGTCAGGTGTTTTTCTTTTTAGTCTATTTTTGTGATAGATTACATTAATTGATTTTAAATGTGAAACCAGAGTTGTATACCTGGAATATACTATATACCACTTGGTAGTAGTGCATAATTATTTTTATACATTATTGGATTTGATTTGCTAATATTTTGAAGAATTTTATATCTATGTTCATGAGAGATACTAATCTGTAGTTTTCCATTATTGTAATGTCTTGCCCTGGCTGGTGTGGCTCAGTGGATTGAGTGCCAGCCTGCGAACCACAGGGTCACTGGTTCGATTCCCAGTCAGGGTACATGCCCAAGTTGTGGGCCAGGTCCCCAGTAGGGGGTGTGCGAGAGGTAACCACACATTGATGTTTCTCTCCCTCTCATTCTCCTTCCCTTTCTCTCTCTCTAAAAATAAATAAATAAAATATAAAAAAATACAATTATTGTAATGTCTTTATCTAGTTTTAGTTTTAGGTTAATGTGAATTCATAGAATGAATTAGGAAGTATTTCCTATGTTTTTATCTTCAGGAAGAGATATTAAAAACGAGTATAACTTCTTCCTTAGCTGTCTGGTAGAATTTGCCAGTGAACCCATCTGGGCTTGGTGCTTTGTTTTGGAAGGGTATTAATTATTGATTCAATTTCTTTAATAGACATAGGCCTATTGAGATAACCTATTTCTTCTTGTGTGTTTGAGTAGATTGGGTCTTTCAAGGAATGGGTCTATTTCATCTACGTTATCAAGTTTGTGGGCACAGAGTTGTTTGTAACATTCCTTTATTATCCTTTTATGGTCTATGGGATTAATAGTGAGGGTTGCTTTTTCGTTTCTGATATTACTAATTTGTGCCATCTCTATTGTTTTCTTAGTTAACCTGGCTAGAAGTTTATCAATTATATCGATCTTTTCAAAGAAACAGTTTTTGGTTTCTTCCATTTTCTCTATTGATTTCCATGTTCAACTTCATTAGTTCTCCAACTTTTATTTCTTTTCTTCTTTGGATTTACTTTGCTCTTACTTTCCTAGTTTCCTAAGGTTGAAGCTTTGATTATTGATTTTAGATCTTCTTTTCTAATATATGCATTTAATGCTATACATCTGCCTCTAAGCAATGCTTTTGTTGCATCTCACAAATTTTGATCATTTTATTTTTTCTTTTATGTTCAAGATATTTTAAAAATTTCTCTTAGACTTTTTCTTTGTTCCAAGTATTATTTAGACAGAGTGTACTGTTTAATCCCCAAGTATTCTCTATGTAGATCTGAGCATCTGGCCAATCTACCTTCAGTCTACTAATGAGCCATTCTTCATTTCTGTCGTGATATTTTTTATTTCTAGAACTACTTTCAGACTCTTTTTTGGAGATTCCACCTCTCCGCTTACATTCCCGTCCCCAATTTTGGGGTGGCAGTTTGCCCAATGACCTCAGTTCTTTGATAGATAAAAGAAGGGTTGTTGACTTTCCATTTGTTAAATATTTCTCCTGTGATGAGCATTGGTATGACCACTTCCATGCTTCCACTACATGCTGGAGTGGAGGTCAAGTCTGTATCCTCTACTCCATTTTATTCTCTTTATTATCTTCTCATTCTCCATTCTATGTACTTATCTGATTTTCCTTTTCTACCTTTTTAAGTCCTTATTTCTTCAATGTCCAGAGTCTCTGCTTACCTAATATCAATATTTTAGGCCATCAACTTCTTTCTAAGTACCATTTTGGTGCATCACACAAATTTTGATGCTTTTTTCACCTTTAAACACAACCTCTTTAACATGTCCCAGCTTTTAGTCAGAAACCCATCCCAACTCAACCAATCTATTGTATGTACTTCTACCACACTGACATTTCTAAAATGCAAACCTGACTGCATCATTTCTGTTTAAATGACTAGGAGCTGACATCAAGATTGAGTTCATCTTTATTAGTTTTGAACAAACAAAACTATTGATCTCTCTTAAGTGCAGATCTGCACTTATTGATTTGTCTTAAGTGCATCTCCCAAATTTGCCCCCACTCTTATAAAACTTGGTCCAAGAACAGCATTGTGAAGGAGAACTTCCTATTCTGCTGGTGATTTTCATATTTGCACTGCCTAGTACTGCAGCCACTTGCCAAAAAAATGTGGCTAGTGAAGCAAAAGAAATTTAAATTTTATTTAATTTTAATTAATTTAAATATAAAAGGCCCCGTGTAGATTTGGTCACCTTGTTTAACAGTGCAGCTCTACTCAAAGAAGTCTGTCCTTCACAGGAACTCTTCAGTTGAGTGCGTAATCTGATTTAACGCCTTCTTCTACCTTACTCTAATGTAAGTAAGAAAATGTTTTTCCTGATTTATACTAGAATAAATAAATTAATGAAAACTGAATTGTTCAGAGAGAACACAAGTTACAGACTATTAGTAAATTCAAGTTCAGTGGATAAAAACTTTCTTAATCTAGAAAATTAAACTGTAGCATCAAGGAAGAAATTACTATAGGATTAATAAATTCTTTAAAAATAAACACATTTTCTATATTTTTCTCTTACCAATAGGGCATAGCAGAGTACTCAGTACACAAAATTATTTGTACATATGTTAAATGAATGAATGCTAGGATACAAGTCCTTACTCCCAGAAACTGAACATTGCCACGAATCACATTTAAACAAATGTTGGCATAAAGATCAGCCTTAGGGTAGATTCAGATATAGAAGTTTCTAGCTCATATTATCAATTTTTAAAGAAAGAATGACATTTTTACAAGACTCATAGCAATGGTTCTCAAACTCACTCACAAAACACTTTAAACTCTTAAAAATTAAACACACACACACACACACACACACACACAAAAACCTGCTGAAAGCCCTTAAAAGCATTAACTTATGGGGTCAGTACTTGTATACCACTGCATTAGAAAGTAAACTTAAAAACCTTTAAAACATAGGACTTTACATCACAGATCCACTGGCTGTCAGACCATAACATCACCACATGTCATGCAGCCACTGGAAAAAAATCTAGTGCACATTCATGAAAAAATGAGAGTGAAAAGGGCAAACAGAGTGTTAGTGTTATTGTGAAGATAGTCTGACCTCACAAATATGCCTGAAAGGGTCTTGAGATCCCCTGGGGCCCCTGGACTACTTCAGTTTGCCGTCCTTGTGGATGACAGGACTCCATGACATTTTCCCAGAACAAAGCGCGAGGATGGGTCAGGGCAGCTAACTCCTCAGAGGGCGCTGCCGAGTCCATGCACACACAGAAAATCTGAGTTGTGGTTTTTAAATCATTTTAAGTTCATAAAAAGGCAAAACAATCATTTTTAACATATTTGGAGATCGTATGCTGCTGCATTTTAGTTTTAATTTTCTTCGTTGTCATAGTCGGTCTTAGTATAATAGACATAACACAAACCTCAAGGGTTTTTTTCCACCTAGGGTGTTTGGTTGGGACAAAATGGGTGTTTAAAAAATACCTGGAATGTTTTAAGCTCTAATTTGGATTTTATCAAGTAATAAAGTGCCTAACATATAGATGCCTATTGATCATTCATTCACTTTCCAGATCAAATTTAAATTTCCAAATAAAGTTATTTATAAGAAGAGAAGTGCACACTGTTATCAAGAATTCAGCCCTGGTTGGTGTGGCTCAGTGGACTGAGTGCCGGCCTGCAGACCAAAAGTTGCCAGTTAGATTCCCAGTCAGGGCACATGCCTGGGTTGCAGGTCAGATCCTCAGTTGCGGGCGTGTAAGAGGCAACAAATCGATATTTCTCTTGTACATTGATGTTTTTCTCCCTTTCTTTCTCCCTCCCCCCCTCCGAAAAAATAATAAAATATATATTTTTAAAAGAATTCTTGTAGGAGTTCATTATGATGTAAGGTTATGGGTGTAGAAGTGAAATAGAAAAATATTGCCAGGAGATATTAAATTTGAGGCTGTATGGTTGACTAGATTGACTGTTAATTAGGTCAATTATCTAAGAGATAACAGAATTACTTCTTGGCTGATATAAATTGGCCACTGAAGCAACCAAAGGAACTCTACTGCAAGTTAAACGGTCAAAGAAATTCAGAAAGCAAAATCTCCTGAGGGCCACAAAACTTTTCCTTTTGAATATCTTAAGTCTTCCATGCTGGCTTGGGAGAAAATAAACCAGAAAATCCCAAAACACTGTATATTGGCAATAGGCTAAAATCAGCTAAGATTTCATACTGCGATATTTTAAAATGATGTAAGAGTACACAGTCTAATAAAAAGTAATTTATAGTACTGAAATGTCTAAAATAAGAACACTCGTAACTAGATTATCGGAGAATAAGGTAGTAAGTGAAACTCCCAAGTGAGCCCTCATAACGTTCCACGGGCCCTCCTTAACTTTCCTTTAGGGTGGTTGCCAAAATATATAAAAGGCGGGGTGGCCTCGGTGTTGATTATAGAATATGAGAACCCCTGGCTGATATTTCACAAGCAAATGGAAAGATCCTCTGGATAGACCTGCCCCACATGTAAATTAAGCAGTCATTATTCAAAACTGAGAGGAGTACACATCTTTTTTCCTGTTCTAATTTAATCTTTATTGTATTTTTTGGAGGAGTACAAATTTTTAAAAATTATAATAGTATACACGGAATAACATTTTCCCTGCCTTACATGACACTTCAAGGAATGGTGTACAATTTTTCTTCATATCCTTTACATAGCAAGTAAACAGCTGAGGCAAATTCCACCGTCTCTAACCTACGATGGAAAGAAATCTTAGTTCTCTAAAGGCAGACCCAGAGACCATCATATATGCAGGGGTATCATCTGGACACCTAGGAGTCACTCCTAATTTCCTTTTTCACACATCCCTATATTAACTCAGCCTTAGGGTCCTATAGCTACTACCTTTTAAACATATCTCAGGTATTACCAGCACTGAGTCATCTCCTAAACATGCATGGATATCAGGCATTCAGGGTCTTTGCAATTTCCTACTTCTAATCCATATCCCACAGTGCTAACCAAAGTAATTTTTAAATGCTAAGACTGCTCCTGTCACATCTTTGCCTAAAATCTTCATGTGGCATTCTATCATCTTCAGGATAAACTCTAAATTCCAGAGCATGGTATAAAAGATACCTTAAAATCTGCCCCCTACCACCTCTGTATGCAATTTCTTACTTTCCCCCAAATATGCTATGCTCCCTCATCTTCCTTCCTTTTAAAACTATTAACAAGACAACATTTTATGTGTTTGGCATAAATGAATGAACAAAACAAAGATTCTGTCTTTTTGGAGCTTACATTTTTATGGTAGGTAGATGGATGGTTAGCAGATGATAGATCATAGAAAGACTGATAGGCAAGTAGGTCAATCATTAATAAATAGCTAACTAGACAGATGATTAATACAGGTAGGTAAGTGTAGGCAGATTATTGGTAGAGATGTTTGATAGGGAGGTAGACTGACAGATAGGAAGACAGTTGACTGATAAGAGTGTTCGGGTTATGACAGCAATGGATACAAATGAATCAGGATAGGAAAGTGTAGGGATTATGTGTGAGGTTATATGGTGCTTTTCCATTTTATTTGGGTGGTCAGAGAATACCTCACAAAGCAGTTGTACCTGAGCAGAGACCTAATGTAGGTAAGAAAGCCAACAGTGTGTGTATATCAGGAAAGAACATTCTAGGCAGAATAGATAATGTAAAGACCTTACAGCAGTCAGGTGCCTGTGTGCTCAAAAACCACCCAGGACGCCAGTGTGGCTGCAGAGGAAAAGTAATGTGAAAGACAAGATCAAGGAAGAACGGAAGCCAGACCATGCCCACAGTGGGTCATTATGGGAATATGATTCTTGCTCTGACAGCAACGGGAGCTAGTGGGACACTTGAGCAGAGGAGGGTTGCCCACTGACATGTGTTTCGGAACTCAGAGCTGCGAACGGCCTCCTAGAGACCACACTACACAGTAACATTGGCCCTTCAGTTCCCTGGTTTGGTTCTTCCTTGGATTGTGAACTAGGGAGACAGGAGGCGGTGTCTTCTTTTCTCTGCAGCTCTCTGGCACGGAGCAGATCAGGAAGAAGCCGTCATCACACTCCTCAGGAGCTGGATGCTCAGGCGGAGGGCCAGGACCATGCTGGCCAGTGGAGGGGCTGAGCTAGTCTTCGACCTTAGGCCTGGAGCCCAAAATGCAGCCACGGGGAAGGGGTGATCTCAATGACTGGATGGAAAGGGCAACCAAGTGAGAGAGGAATCTAGACATAGGTAGAGGAAATGGGACAGGTCACCTGGAGAGATGCCCGCAGGAAACAAAGCCACAAGGTCAGGATCCTGTTAGAACTCTGCAGCCTGGATGGGGAGACAGGGAGGGAAGTACCAAGCGCTCATGTCCCAGTGTGGAGCTCTAACCGGAAAGGACTAGCACTAACTGCAGCTTTTCTTCACAGCTCCTCCACCTCACAGGGATGTGGGTGAGGAATTAACAGTGATTCTAAAGTAGGGCTTGAGGCGGGTTGGACCCACATGGGTCTACTTTCCTTTGCAGGGGACTATGCTGGCCATGTTTCTGCTGACTAGTGAAAATAATCCCTGAAGTTGCCCTCAATTCTTTTCCTTAGCCCACACCTTCCCGTAGTATGCTGCTCTCCCACATCCTTTCTTCCACCCTAAAAGATGGAAGGTGATGTGCGCAGGTGAGCTGACACACACCTGAGGCCAAGAAGTCACCCTCCCTGCTGTGTTAACCTCTCTCAGACTTCTACTGTCTGACCATCTGTCCTACCTACCCCATAAATAACAAAGAGGATTTACAAAACACATGGCACCTTATCAAAGGCCATATAAACACTGGGGTTTATTGCCTCCACCCTCATTATCAGTAAAGACAGATAATGCAGGAAACAGACTTGCTGGGATTTAATTTCTATGTAAATTTTTAAAATTAACAGAGAGAGTTAAAGGTTAGAAATGGACGCAAGATAAAAATCTTTGTGGTAAGAGGTCAGATACAGGGAAGGTAAAGCTAAATTTGCATCCTATTTTGATGATACTCACTGCAATATCATTAATAATCACATTCCTGCTTAAAGTTCCATTTTCTCATCTATAAAATGAAAACAAGAGCATGGGTCTAGCTTCTGCGAGAACCGAACATACTGGTGATAGTAAGCATGTGTCTTCATGTGTGACCTACGGGTGTGTCTACTGTATGCGGGACTCTGTGTGTGTCTTTGGTATGTGTGACTACATGTGTCTACTGTGTGTGAGACTATGTGTGCGTCTACATGGGTGTCTATGTATGCATGCACATATATAAAATACTAGCAGCAGATATCGAGATGAAGGAGTTAATGGGAAGATTTCACAGTAAGCTGACAGCACACATTTGCGTCCCTCTTCCCTCCTAATCATCTAAAAGGAGCCACTCAGGTGCCGAAATGGCTAAGATGGGTTCTTGCTATGTGCTGGGTGTTAAAACACCTTTGAAAACCAGAAGGTGGATTTGGGAACAAGCTTCTGCCTTCATTCCATCCCCGCCAATGACCTGGGCACCAAGGCCTCTTGAGAGGGGCTGAGAAGGCAGGAAAAAGGGCAGTGAGGCTGCGCGTGGTCTCTCCTAGTTTCCTGAGTCCATTCTTCTTGCTTGTGCGGATAATTACTCCTGATGCCAGAAAACCTGTCTTACCACTTCATTCCCTCTAGAAAGGAGAATAGGGCCAGAAAGTCAGGCTCCTTAGAGGTAACAGTGGTGGCTTATAAGCCCCCTTTATGGAAATATTCATGAAACATGGACCCGCCCAGCCCTGGTATGAACTGGCCGAGCTACTCCATTTGCCATAGCCTCAGCTTCCGGTTCTGCAACATGAAACAACAAAAAGCACTTCACCCATTTGTTATAAAAACTAAGTGAGATGATGTCTGTGAAAGTACTTTGCCAAATATAAAGCGATATACAAAATTATGACTTAGATCGTTCCCATCGGCAACCCACGTGTGTCCTGACCTAGTGTCCCAGCAACAGCACATGCCAATAGTCTTCTTTTAAATATTATAGTTAGGGCAGCAGGTAAAAACAACTTTAATCTAGATGTTGGGGTAAGAAGGTAAGAATCTCTCAAAAAGTAATTAAAATAGTAATCACAAGTTTTCTGATGCTAAATTAATAAAATAAATTCAAACCAGCCCAGGGAATGATTACAATAAAATGGATTTACCAAGACAGCACGCTTGTAGATAGCATCATCATACACAAAGGTAATAACACAGAATATACAAAATTTTAAGGATTTTCATTCTTTTTTGAAAACTGTACTTAAAAAACAGAAATCACTGAGGTTGAAAGAGAAGTAAAAAAACTATACTAGTAACCAACATCATTAAAATGATAACCAAACCGTTGAACAGTGATACCTAAAAAAATAAATAAAGTTTGGGTCACAAGAAGTTACTGTTTTTTAAATTATCAAATTCTAAATAGTGAACAACACTATCTTTAAAAACGTGAAAATAGTTACTATTTACTGAATTTTAATGTGTACCCTAGAGAGAACATTTGTGTTTGAGGGAGGCTGTTGTGACCTATTGATCACACAAGGAATCGCAAGAACATTCAAACATACGTACTTCTGCCTCACATACACACGGCTGCTCTAGACATGCGCCCTCTCAGCCCCTTCACCACCAGCGTTACAGAGCAGGGTATCAGTGACTTCAGGTCCACACTGGTGCCTTACCCGACCGATAGCGCTCATCTCGTGACCCTGAGGACCTTCTGCGGTGATAGCGGGAGGAAGAGGAGGGAGTAACTGGAGCTCGGCGCTCTGGCGGCAAAGCTTGATCCACCCCTGGGTTAAGGGAAACAGCAAAGTAAGGTGAGGCTTTATTTGGCAACTGGGCTTAATTTATTGGGGGGAGCAAATCATTTGATAAAATAATGCCTGACTCACTGCATTCCCACAGCCGAACTAGAGCTCACATGGGCAGTGGGCATGGGGGCCAGGACGTCGTGGACGGTGACCAGGAGAAGCAGCATCCCAGGCAGGGCAAGACTCCCGCCCACACCACAGCCTTTAGAAACAGCACAGGCTCCTGAACATCGCAGGCCTCTAATGCCTCATGGGAAGAGATGCAAACTAAGCCACAAGCAATGTCTGAAATCTTTAGGATTTGGGTTAAAAAAATAAAAAAGAAAGAAAATGGAGCCCAACGCTTAGAATCAGTTACTGACCTTCTTTAATACACGAAGTTGTAAAAAATACTTGAGAAAATTAAAAATTACATTTACTGTTAAATTAAAGATAACTTTAAATCTTATAGGATATTTTAATAAAATAATTCAGGTAAATAGGATTGAACATAAGCTTCTATCTTTGCTCATTCAAAATTTCTAACTCTTTGGAATCTTAACCCCATTTGAAGCTAAATGACTGAACAAATTGTATTTCAATATGGCTCTGATGAGTTACCAAAAATGTAACTGTGGTTAAAAATGATTCAGTGGGTACTGGCCAAACGCTGACCTAAATCTGGCAATTACAATACCTATTATACTTCCGAACTAGAGCAGTAAAAAAGGACAATGTAGATCCAAGTAAGTATGCTATGGGAAAAATTAATCACTACAGTCCAGAAATGAAGAGATTCTGAGCACCGGGCATGAAACATTAATTATTACTTTTTCAGAAAAAGACCAGTGATACTTCACAGAAAGTAAACCAGAGACAGCAATTTTAACAAAACAGCATTTAGTCCCTGGTTTTCCATGATGGCTCCAGGAGAATTATCTGTCCCTGGGCTTAATATTCCTCTTATGGTGATTTCTGCACCTCAGTTTTTGATGGCGTGCTTGTGGGGCCACACAGGAGGTTAACTAGATTGGAATTGTGAAAAAGATACCTACACTGTGGCCACATGTTGGGTTCCGTAAACTCTTCAGGTAGCAAGCGCACTGACACCATTAATGAACAGTTCTTGATAACTGGAATATTTACAGACACCAAACTTCTTCCAGTTTCTATCTACAAAGGATGGTTTAAAATGATCTTTTTCAAAACTATTTTTTTATCAAACAGATGCACAGAATTTATCAAAGGCACAGAAATTTTAAATGATCTTTTAAAAAATTACTTTGTATTTGTATGAAACATGCACAGAAATCAAAGAGTGCTATTATTATGATAAAAATAATTACCTTATATTTACATTCATTCTTATTTATACATATGGATTCATAATCATACTTAATCATCCATTTTAGGTAACGTATGGGCTTCTCCCCTACATCACTGTGGCCATTACCACATCATTACTAGGGTTATGAATCAGTGCTGTGCTATGAATACCTTCCTATTTTACACTTTTTTTTTTGGTTATTCTGCAGTTAATATTTGTATCTTTTTGTTCCATTATCTTGGTTTTCAATGTACCTATTTTCAAAAATACCCAACAGCACTGAAAACCTCTTTCCAGCTCTTTTCTCCCCTGTGGTCAAATACGGACAATCTGGTGACAGTGTTTTAGTTCAATTTTCTTTTCTTTGAGGACCTCCCTCTTGGAATCCCCTCCTGCTCTTACCCTGGTTGGTTGGCCCAGACTTGCTGCATAACTGCCATATTACAAGTCGGAATTCTAAGCAAAATTATCTGTAACTTTGAAAATTTATTTGTATAAATATATTTGAAAAGTATTTGCATTCATTGCCTTTCATGTCAATTACTGTTGCTGACATGTTAAATGTCATTCTGAAGTTATAATCATTACATAAAATCTGTTTGTTTTTCTCTCTTCTCTGTCAGCTTTTGCAATTTCTTATTATCATTAAAAGAGTTGCAAGCAGTGTTTTCTTCCTGTGATGGTGGCATCATCAGATCTATTCCCACTAAGTCTTTTATCTGGGTTGTTCCATCTGCCCAAAGATGAGGCCTGTGGTCTCCTGGTTGGTGACCAAATACAGAAGAATTCATCATTTAGGGCTGGACTGCTCTTTCCCTCCAGAATGCGTGCTCTGATTTAGCACCTCTGGGGTCAGTACTGCTTGATGTCCCTAAACCTGGAAGCCCTCAGTCCATTTTTCCAGAGAACAAACCCCTCTGGGGAGTAAGTAGGACATGGATCACCTGCTTCCTAGATGCCATGCTTCCCTCCAAGGTTTCATCAACACCTTCATCTGCTCTCCCCCTTCTCCCCATCCCCGGCTGGTCGAGGTGTCTTACATGTCAGAGAAACCTGTCACTGTGTCTTTCCTTCTCCTGTTCTGTGGCTTTACACTTTAACTGTTTACTGAGGTCTTAGTGCAGTTCTGGAAAGAACAGCTCAATGGACAGTTTGAAGCAGCTAAGGTTACACAGTGACAGATCTGTATATACATTTAATGTTTTGCTTTCATTCTCAGTAGTGTTACCTTCCTTGGTTATTCAAACATGCTTCCTGAGACTACTTTCAATGTTGACCCCTTCTGGGCCCCTCGTGTACACCCTCTGAGACATGCACAGTCCTAACACTCACATACTCGGACCAACTATAGTACTAGCCTATGTGTGGACCCTACACATCTGTTCTCAGAAAGCTAATATGCAGCAAACACTGTCAACATTTACTCACATAGGCTGGAACACAGAGTTTAAAAAACACAGCTTTAAAAATAAATAAATTTCACAAAAGGAGATTAGCTTTGACAGGTTACTAGCAATGGGGCAGTAAAAGAAACTAGGTATTGGTGTGCATATTTCAATCATTAATTTTTATCATTGTGAGTGAAATTTGAGGTGGCTTAAAGGTACGTTCTAACGAGAAAAAGCCAACAGTCACATATGCAGCTCCAAAGGAGAATTCAACCCGTCACCACGGGAGGACCCAGGGGCAGTAACAGAGGGGTCCTTCTCATTATCTATCACAAGGATTTGACCAAATGCCACTGCTAAAATGGGTGCCTTCTTGGTAACACTAATACATGAATAATTAGTAAAACACAATTATAGCTCAGAATTCAGCACTGTGGGGGTCTCATGTTCATACCACGACTGAGAAGTACCTCTCAGGAGAGGTGCAGGACGACCAGATTGTCTGCAACAGAGATAGGCCAAGAGAGGTCCCTGGGAAGGTGAGGTGTCCGAAGGGAGGTGGGATAACTGTCCAAAAACACAGGGAGCCAGGGGCACAAATATTAGCTCCCTTTGGATAACATGATAAAAATCAAGAGCAGGCCCTCTCTCTCACATTTAAAGAGCACTAAGTGTCAGGTACTGATCTGGCTTCGCATTCCATTCGAACAGTGGGGAGCAGCACCAGCGGCCACATCATGCCCTGGAGATGGGTGTTGCGGCTGGCTGTTGTCACCATCGATGACCCAGGGCCTCAGTTTACCATCTTTCACAGAACTAATAAGAACTGCTAACACTTTATTGCACTGGTCTAAGCACTTCACATTTATGAATTTGTTTCATTTATTAACATAACCACATGAGACATGTGCTATTACTTCTGTCATTTTACTGAGGTGGGAACACAGGCCCAGAACTGGGGTTTGAACTCAGTCAGTGTCACTCTCTAGTAGCATTTAAGTACTTGCTCATATTGGCCCATTCTTTTGAGATGGGCATCCCCTCTCAGGGCTCCTGGGTACCCTATCATCAGAGTGATGAGGTGGCCTTACTGCCTCATCCCCAAAAGAGGCCTGCTCCTTGAGACAGAGGCCATCTGTTCAGTGCTACACTCCCAGCACAATAGTTACTTATTATGTGAGCAAAATATAGCTGGTACTTTGATGCCAAAAAGAAGTATTTTTGTGACCTCACTGCAAAACTATTTGTTCAATAGCAATCTCATAAGGAAGGATGGAAACTGGTACAATTTCGTTTTTGCCCAGGAGTGAACTCAGAGCAAGTGTTATCTGACACGAGGTTTGTCCAGCAGGTCCTTACTTGGGAAACTGGCAGGATAAGGTGATCTCTGTCTTATTCTCTATCCTCCCCGCCAGCCGAACATTTCCCCTAACCCACAGGACAGGCTCAGAAAACACTTTTGAACCAGTAAGTAATATTTTCAAGGTTTGTGCAGAGGTTGGAATGCTTCAATTTAAATGTGATAATGTCAGTGAGATTTTTGTTTTTCCTCTAGAATTGCAATGGGACTATAAAAATTATTTCAAATCAGAGGAAGGTGAATCAAGGTGCACACAGAAAGGAGGAAACAGGACAGTACAGGGAAGGAAAGATATATCCCCATCCCTCCGCTGAGCTCCCACTTCCCCAGGACAGCCAACTTCTTCTACAAGGGGCATTGCACCTTTCCAGTCCGCAAACATCCACATCCCATGAGTCCCCTCTTCCCTACTCTACACTTTACTCTCAAGGTCAGAAAAGCCAACAGGCCTAGTGCTGGGCCTGCCTGGAGTCCTCACAGTCAGATGGCACCTGCTGCTCCTTCTCCAGTCCCCAGGGCTCCCACAGCCCCCTTCTCCAGCCGAAGCAGGGCTCTGCCCATTTCATTCCCCTCCATCTTGTCTACCAGCAAACCAAGCCCAGACTCCTTCACCCGAACTTCAGTCTCCCCCCAACATCATACCTACCAGCCTCTCAGCCACATCTTCCACTCAGACATCCAGGTTCTAGTCAAGCAGAAATAGTCACTATTTTTGAGTTTTGACCTGTTCTATCATACGCTCTCCTCTAAATGCTCTTTCCTTTGGGACATGAAAATTTTGTTTAAGCCCAAAGTGAGGGAAAGCAGAGAAATAAGCCATTTTGTATTAGAACTTCAATCAGCTACTTCCAACACATGATTAAGAGAGGATTCCCCAAAGAAAATTCCTAACACCACAGCTCTGTCCCTAAACAACTCATCAATTTCAGGTTATTGAATAAATACAATCTTTTTATTAATTATGAAAAACTAGACACAAGAAATCACAGTAATCACCACACTGTCCTAAGGATAAGGGGACAGGCATCGTTGTTCTGACACAGTGCTGAGCACAGGTCAGGAGACTTGCAGTACAGACATGTGGTTATTCAGGGTGTTAAATGTTCTGGAGAAAGTCGGGATTTCTAAACTCAGATAGTGAGAGAATATACTGAAAATCTAGGTTTCTCGGCATATTTTTTTAAAAGAAATCGTGATGTGTAAGTGGAAGATAAAGTGAATGAGAATGCACGTGGGATTTAACGCTAGAAGAACTGCGTTCAAATTCTGGTCTATTTTTACTAATCACGGAACTGGACACACCACTCAGCCTCTAAACGTTTGCTCCCATGATGTCTGGGCACAGATGTGGACATAATCCCAGGGCCCTTGCGAAAACGCAAGCATCTTCTGGTTTCTTCTCCCTCAGTGTCGTGTTCATAGAGCCTCCCAGACGACCTGGGCTTTAGAACGTGGTGAAGCTGAAGACTTTTCCATATTTGAAGTCTATACAAAAATGATTTATAAACGGTCCCATTCTCTCTTAGTACCTGATTACACTCTTCCTCAGCCGCACTTACTTCTAAACCAGGTGAAATCAAGGACTTTGCCAGACATAAACGCTACAACTATTGCGTGTGCAGATAAGAATTCACTATGTTTGCTTTGTGTTGGCACAGGATGACAACACAGCAAAACAGAGAGAACTTTTATTATAAGTAACCTATACCCCAACCACACTAGCTTAATTCTTTATTACTGTCGTTGTTTGTATTCCATCCTTCATTAACATAAATCTTCCCCATAAACCAGTACAAAATTGCTAACACTTTTCTATTAAAACAAATTAATTTGATCTTCGGCTCATGGCTTGGAAACGTGTAGAAGACCTGGAGCTTAGAAAGTTTGACAAGAGCCCTCCATATGTCGTGAGTGAGTCTGGGCCTGATTCTACTCTCAACATTCAGCCTTTGTTTGCCAGGGAGGGTAAGTTCAGAAGGAACTGCGTGTCTGTGGTCAGGAGCAAGGTGTCAAGTTTCTGCACCGTTCTTACAGCTTGCAGATATGAGCCAGTTCCCAGGTGGGCACCATTCTCACTGAACATTGGATGCTAGCCCCCAACTCCAGAGCGCTCACACAGGAACCACCTAGATGTTCTCTCTTTAACAACTGACATTGGGGGCAAGGACCCTGACTGGTTAAATGTCACTAAAAATAACAGGACATTCACATAACCAAACCATAGCTGCCTGTGATAAAAATAAGAATATTTTTTAGGCCACTGAGAGCAGCAAATTGTGTGTCGAGATCATGACCACTGTGTGCCTGGGATACAGGTAATTTACTTTTAAGTGATGAAGGTTCATTTCTGGTAGGAATTCAATCTGGGAAAAATTCATGCTAAGTCAAAGACAGGCAACACCAATTTAAATACTTGCATTTCTCCTGTTCTGGGACTTAACCTTGTATCCTACACCCCAACCACCAAGAAAAAATGGCACAGAGTAACTCCTGGACCAAACCCCACCCCAACCTCCAGGACAGCCCAAGTGATCCCTAATGCCCAGGTCAGGATGAGCAAATATGATGTCCATGCCCAGGGAGATTGTGGACCTGGTGGCAGAATGAAAATATGGACCAAACTGTGCGCCTTGCATCAGAGAAGCTCAGTGCTGTTAACTTAAAGAGGCAGATGGACTGATCACAGTTCGGGAAGGCAGCGACACAGCCAGCTTCACTTCCTGAAGAATACAGAGCATAACGGCACCTGTCTCAGGTTTACACCCTCAAACACAAGGTGAGAAAGTTCTTCATGTCGCATGAGACCAAAATGCAAAATTCACAAACACTGAATTTGCCAATGACTCCTGTTCCCGGCCCAGCTAGAGAACCTGTGGCTAGGGCTGGAGGCAGCTCCCTCAGGTCCCCTTGTAGGAACGAGATTACAAAGGACAGGGGATCCTCAGTAATAGCACTGAATATGGGGGTTTCTCAAGCTGAATTCCGAAATTAGTTAAAATAAAATTCAGCTGATTGAATGTGCAGAGGTCCAAAATCCTATTATCCTTTAACCTTTCACATACGGAAACAGTGATCGGCACTTGATGTACCATTTGCCATTTAAATTTATCCAAATGAGAAACCAAGATAAAACAGTGATATCAGAGAACAGCTTACTCGGCACCCACCCCCTTGGACCGGCTTCCCATGCTCCCTTGTTCCCTCGGGTAAGCACACTTGCCTCGCTGCTCACCGGGGGACATGTGGTGGCGGGGGGTTACTCAGGCAACTAACTCCCACTGCCCACAGTTACGCAGGGGGCCTGAGCTCCAGCGGCTGATCGGTCAGGTGCAGACATAGTTCCAGGTTCGTCTACCCAGTTCATCCTTCAACAACTGTCTGCTGAATGCCCACTGCTGTGGAAAGGAGATGAGGGTCCCACTGTGGGTTGGGATGGGGTGGAATCACCAAATATTCAGGTATAACCATCCGCCTACAACAGTGTAAGTATTTTGGAAGCGGGATGTCATGAAGATTGGTACGGGAAGGCCTGTCCTAACCTGAGGGGCCACAGAGGAATCCATATAGAAAAAACACTGGAACTGAGGGTTAAATGATGCAGGTGCGCGTGAAGGACCCAGCACGTGCAGAGTGGCTCATATGAACATCAGAGGAGCACAAAGGCTCGAAGAGCTGAAAAAAGGCCAGGTCACCGTGTGCAAGGCCCTCTGACACGCCTGAGCCTCAACTCCATGCAGAGCCATCTGTCACCCCCGGCAGAAACAACGGCAGACGAATTTACCCTGACCAGGCTCTCTCTTTTCCGGGGCCGCTCCCGTGGATCCCACAGCCAATTCCCAGGGGGTAGGAGGGACAGACACAGACTTGCCCTCCAGTCACCTTAACCAAGTCACCAAGATTGTCAGAACTACTTGGTCACAGCAAATTCTTGATCAACAAAAGCAGATCAAAACTAGGGACAAAACTATCCGGCTGTTGAAGAAAACTCAAGCTGGGCCTAAGAAAGACTAAATCTACATAAATCACTCACCACTGAGAGGCATTTGATGGACAATCAAACAGAGGGCTGAATCTAGGCAATGCACATGTTACAATGAAGGGGGGACTATGTTTGGGAAAAGGAAGTTTCACTGTTTACTGTAACGCTGGAATTTTACTACTTCACAGCACCAGGGTCCTGTCTTGAAAACAGTGAAGACTCGATTGCAGAAGTTACCACTGTGTGAAGCTATTCCTGAAAAGAGTGGATTTTAATTTCTCTTTTCACAAGTTGTATCAGATTTAGAGAATAAAAAATGATTTTGAAAAAGACACTACATAGCCAAAAGCTATAAAAGGGCTCATACCAAAGAGCAAGTTGTCCTAAATGATAGTCTCTTATTTTAAAAGATTGTATTTATTTTTAGAGAGAGCGAAAGGGAGGGAGAAAGAGAGGGAGAGAAAGATCAATTCAATGCCTCTCGCCCACCCACAACTGGGGACCTGACCCACACCCTAGGCACACGCCCTGACTGGGCATCATACCAGCAACCTTTCGGTTTGCGGAATGATGGCCAACCCACTGAACCACACCAGTCAGGGCCTGAATAATAACATCTTTTTGAAAATGATTTCCGATATATTCTTTCTGACCCTTTCCTTCATTAACTATATCATTTTCATTTTTCTTTCCAGGCTCTGGCATAACTTTTCCCATCTAGATTTAGGTAAGTATTCAACATCATGCTCACTGAGGCACTGTCTTCCAAGAAAGCCCAAGTCACACTGATACCCTGACAGTCACTTACTGCTGAGCAGGGAGGACATCCGGAAACAACCTGCTCCCTTCCTTGCACACCTCGGGACAGGCTTGGTAGCGCCAACCTCAGCTACTGGTTTTTGCGGAATGCCTGAACAAACTGTTCTAACTCACAATCATGGGCCCCAAAAACAATGTGGAGATAGCTTTAGAATGCTTTCTGGAGAAGTCTTTATATTTTTTCCAATAAATAAAAACTATGTAAAAAAAAAAAAAGGAAGAAGAAGAAAAGTTAATCAAAATGTAAACCTCTTCTAGGAAAGTATATAACAGAATAAGTACAACTGAAACAGGAAATATGATATTTTGAACAAAGATCCTAAAGCAAAAGAACTATTTCTAAGACTGAGCATAAAAGAATTCCCTGATTTAGAACCATTTGCTCTCCTCACTGCTTCCCAGAGACAGTTTTGTGTGAGTGACTGTTCACCCAGGCCAACTTCTCAAAAAAAAAAGATTATCAGTAAAAATGAAAAACTTGCTAGGCCTCCACCTACCGATCCTGAAATCCTGAACCAGGTCTTCTCCTTCCCAGTGGGAATGGGGTAGCCCACCTGGTCCACAGAGCAGTGTCCCAAAGCAGGCTCTCTCTTCCCCACATTTCAATCAGGTGGGTGAGACTTGTGTGACTGTGAAAAGAACCTCACAGCTAACGCTCGACTGTGCCACCCACTCGCCAACCCTCCATTTTTCCCGCGAGCACATTTATTGTATCTGTCAGCAACTGGCTCAGAGTGGACCGAAAGAAACCCCAGTGGGGTCGCCAGGCTGGGTGCCTCTTTAGAGATCCTAGGGGCCAATTACAACATTAAATTTTCCATCTTTATTATTTGAATATGATTTTTAAACAATGCCTTTTATTTGAGGTAAAACCCTGACGATAAGCCAAAAACTTACAAATGCTTATTTTCTTATTCTACGAAAAGGTGCACTGAACTCGCCTTTTTGGGTTTCTTGTATTCAAAATATTATGCACTAACATAATTTTGACCTCTGAGGATTATTACCTCAAAGCATATCCCCTGCGAGTAACTGATTTCATTTTTCTATCAAGCCCCATAACACTGTCCTTTGGCGACAGGAGCATGAAAGGCTGTAGCTCAGCCCTTTAAGGACCAGTCCTGTAGCTCTGGTCCTCAGAGGCCAGGACCTACTAGTTCTTCTTTCACTGAGGTATTTCGCTAGGAGATAAAGGTCAGCAGGAGACCAACAATTTAAAAAAAGAAAAAGAAAAAGAATTTAACATGCATTCTGCTTTCTCAAGTGTTTTATAAGCAGTGTCCCAACTGGGAAAATGGGGCTATTGAAACAGCATATTTTATTCTAATAGAAAACCCGCCGAATTGGCTCTGAGTCAGTGGGATGGTCATGGCTTTGGGGTCTGTGACAGCTCTGTGACCAAGGAGCACTGTGGCCACCAAAAACTCATGTGACCTCATCTGGAGAATGGGGGCTCAGACATGGGATACCTCAGCGTCCCCCCAACACTAGGCCTGCACTTCTGTTTACAATGGCACTGGGTGATGGCCATTTCAAATGTTTCCCTGCCATGAAGTCTCTCTCTTTCTCTCTCTCAGAAGAGTGCGCTCACCGAAACGAAAGTAAAACAGAGGCCGGTTTCCCGCGGTGCTGGCCACCCGTTCCCTGCCAGCGGCTTCTCTGATGTCACACACCCCGATGTGGCCGGAGTGTGGCGTTCTCCTCGGGGCGCCTTCACTGTGCTGCAGTCTACACCGGGCCACCGCAGCTCCGTTCGCTGCTGTAACAAGTCGAAAAAAAACTAATTAATTCAAACTTTAGTTTTTTTTAAATTTGTTACAGCGCTGAGCAGAGCTGCCGACCCCATGCAAAGGGACCACGCAATACGGGTGCCACCCTGAGCGCCCAGCCCACACAGTCAGCCACACTCTTGGCACCAAGGCTGGAGAACCATCTTCTGGGAACTGCTTCTGTTTCACTCTTGTTTGGTAAGGCACAGAAATGAGAACCCAACAATGTCAAAAGCCTACAGACAGCCTGCCAGACTTCCTCCAAAGTGTGGAGGGGCTGCCTACTGAAAGGGACTCACAATCACAGGCCACAAAGATGGCCATCACCAGGCGGTGCTGCTAGGGGATGAGAGAAAGAGCAAAGAGGGAGACCACCGCCTACTCATCTGCCCACACATGCTCCTAAAGCCTTTCATATGTGGCATCAGACAACCAATAACCTAATTAAAAAAAAAAAATTATTCATAACAGGGCTTCTTCCTTTTAAAAGCCAGTCAGCAGGAAATCCAGCCCATCAGCTAAGTCAGGCTACAAGACAGGTCCATCTTTATGTTAACTCTATTGAGAATCGAGGCAAGAGTGGAGGAGGATATAGCGGGGATAAATGGTGATGGACAGACTTGACCTGGGGTTGTGAACGCACAACACAGTGCATAGATGAAGTGGCGTGGAATTGCGCACCTGAAACCATGTAATTTTGTTAACCAGTGTGACCCCAATAAATTCAATAAAAAGGAAAAAAAGAATCAAAGAAAGAAAGAAAACACACAAAATCAAAACAAAGCTGCGATTACAGCAGAAACTAAACACACAAATTAAGTTTCCTGGAATGTACGCTTCAGGAGACAGTCCTAATCATGCTCACAGAGCATTACTGAGTGTGTCACAGCCCGCAGATTAGGAGGGACAGAGCTGGGGGTCGGTCTGTCACATGCGCCTGCTTCACCTTCTCTAGCAGAAGAATCTGAGCCTCTGGAAAAAAATTGTTTTAACAATGAAAACTGTAGAGTTCAGGCAGCATCTTTCCTCCTTGAGTACAGCATTACCTGCACTAGCTTTATGTCATTCCCAAAGCCTAGCCACCTCAAGGTCACCCTCGAACCAAAGCGAGCGTCATTAGGCTGAGCTTCATTAGAACTGAGGTGTGAGAGCTCCAGCCTAGCATCATTTTCTGTTTCTTGAAATGGACAGAGCCCGGCTCAAGTGCAAAGAGATGCTATAAACCTGGACATCGAGTGAAACAGATTTTGTACTTTTAGGAAGAATCCATGACGTTTTGCAATCACATTTCAAAGCAAAACCAACCTTTATGCTTTCATGATCCCAGGCAGGATATTATCTCATTATCTAGGTTTCTAGATTTTGCCTGAACCCCAATGACTACAATTGGATTAATTTAAACTATAAGCATTTTGAAGTAATCAACCATATTACTGCCCTCTATAGATGAAATACTTATTAAATATACTAGGCACACTTGTAAAATACCATGTGTGTATTCTATATTCACAAAATATACATGCAGTCATATGAAAAATCTAAATGTGGCGCGTGCCATGTCAGGAGCATGATCTTCGTGCCAACCAGCAGCTAAAGAAGGACCTGTGCTCCACTCTTTCTCTTGCATGTTGCACTTAACCCTTTAAACTAGATGACAGATCATCAAAGTTTACGTACTTGGAGGCTGGGGTAGGTAGGCACCAATTAATTTCGACCTCTTCTTTTCATATCCTTTTTGTGTGATGTCACCTATAAGAGAAGGAAAGAAAGATTTCAGAATGGTCCCCAAGGGTAGAGCTGTTTACTCAATAGTCTAAGAATACACACAGGCACAACTGTGTTTTCTGTTTGCCTTATAGTTTAAAAAGAAAGCGCTTTAGTCATTCGCCTTGACTTTTCCCCTTGCCCTCAAACAAACAAAAATGCTTGCCCACCCCTCCTCCCAAGATTTCAGCTCTGATGGGACCCAGAATTAGATTCTTGCCATCTTATTCACATCTGCCAGAGCAGGAAACCTCCCCAGTCTGCACAGCCCTCATTAACCTGATCAACCACAGATTGTGCAGGTCTGCGCCAGTGACAGCTGCCCAAAACCGTTACTGATTATCACCTTCTTCCATTAATGAGATTTGTTTCTAATCAGGCGTGTCGGTCCCAAGGACTTTAAACTGCTAGGGGTATTTTTTGAAAATAAGTGACTCAGACCAAATGGAACATTAAATAAAACAAAGCTAAAGAACATGGGGGCTATGGAAATCCAAAATGTGTGGCAAAGATACTTATCAGTAAGACAAGAATTAAAACGTTAGAGCCAGAGTTTCACATACAGAAGAGCAGGAGCCATCGTCACCACGCTGACAGGCTTCCTGAAAGCTACGCACATGGGACAAAATAACCTTCAGGGCACACGGCCTTCCCAAATGTAAGGGCTAAGGCACACAAAAGATTGACTTTTCCCTTGAATTTCTTAGAATCTGATAATTTTTTCCTAATATTTTGATCAAACCATCATGCCCAGAAGAGCCAAAGACTTGAGTGTGAATAAAAATACAGCAAGCAAATGATAAGTTATTATGGATCATACACAAATTGGTAAATTTGCTTTTTCTAGTGAGATATGCTCACTAAACTTGATCAGACCATAAAATGCCCTCAGTGTTTAACGTATTGACACATAACTCACAGCTCACTGTAGAGTCCTGACCACCCTGTGAAACACATGACTCATTTTTCAACACGGAACCATAAATAACAAAAAGATACAGAAAACACATCCTGTTCTCGGCTGATGAGCATTTTTGATGCCACACCTATGGGGATGACCACTGTCAGTCGGCTGATCAGATTAAAGTGAAACGTGGCTCCCATCCCAGGTCTGCCATGCTCTGTACCTGCACCCATTCACCACTGAGCACTGGGGCTGGTCAGTCTCATCGAATATTCTATTTTTTAAAAACACCCAAAATATCAACATCTTCAATACCCACATGCATGTGTGCACTCTGGTAGTAGCTTTGTGGTAGATCAGGACAAGAAAGTAAGCGAGTACACCGAGACGCTGGCTGAAGGGCTCTCACACCTTACCCTCGCTCTCTTCAGACTTCTCTCTAACCCAGCCGTTTTCAACAGGTGTGCCACAAGAATTTTTATAACAGGCAGAACCTGACTATTTAGTCAGGAGCACTGACTTTTTCCCCTTAGATTGTCAACTTTTAAGAAAATGATAACAGCCAACATAATAGTCACCGGTGTGAATGAATCAAAATTATACCTTTTTTTTTTGTCATATTGGCAAAAAAAAAAATGTTTTTGGTGTGCCACAGAATTTTAGTAATTACTTTATATATGCCATGAGATGAAAATGCTTGGAAATCGCAGCTCTAGCTGACTGTTCTTTGTGTAACATCACAAGAAAAAGGAAAACATCTGGCTTTGAGAAAACATGATAAAATAATCTGCAGAAAGAGGCACTTTCTGGTCTTTGACAGCAAAGCAGGAACAGCCTCCCAGGAGATCCATCCTCTCAGCCCCCCTGGGGGCCCCCGAGGAGGCAGCTGCCCCCAATTCCCCAGCAGATTCACTGTCCTTCGCCAGTGTTCTCCCCTGACCGGTCTTTGGAAATAACAAAGCTATCAGGAAGCTGGTTTCCATGCTGATTGTACTCCCCCTTAATCCACTTTGGCTCCAGCTCAGCATTTTACAAATTCAAAACCAGTCAGCTTTTGCAACCCAGGGACACTCGGATGAAACAAAAGCAGGGACCAAGGGAAGGAACACAGGAGCGAGAGTGTGTATCACTGGGGTCACCATCGGCTAGCGCACACTGGTTTCCGAAGAAGCTCTCTGGGCTCTAGGTAGACACCTACTGTTTACCGGGTGCCCATTCCCAGCCAATTCCACGGACCGTTCAGCACTTTTCAACTCACAGTATCTTTGCTGGTACACCCAAAACTCAGCTCAAGTTTTAAAATTCTCTCAGATGAACATTTAAGTATAAGAGGGGTTCACGGGAAACTCACTTTGAACTCTTGTCTTTGAATTCCATCTTACTTTGAAAAACTCCAATTTTTAAGACCTTAAGCATAAAGGAAAATAAGCACTTTCCTCAAGAAATCATGGTCCCTGTTAAAGGGAAAAGGTGTCAGTGTGGCCCTATCCTACAGGTCCTATATAATCTCTTTTAGTCTTTGTAACAACTGAGTTTACAGGTGAGAAACTGAGGCACAACAGTACTTATGTTTCTCACTCAGAGCTCCAGATCTAAAAAGAAAACAAAGTGTGTCCAAATCCAATACTTTCCCCATTGAAATCACACTCAGAATCTGCCACTTCAGCCAACATCAATGCGGTCGGCATTCTCTGGATGTCCTGCCCAGCTCCAGCTGCCCCAGACATCCTGCTCTCAAGGACAACCTGGTACCTACCGCCTGCTGTCACCCTCCCAGCCCTGACCCAGCTCAACAACACCCCAGGGTCAGGCCTCCTGCTGCACAGAATCTTGCACAAGTCATGGTGCTGCTCTCCCCATGAGGCCTTGGTGGCTACCGATGGTTTATTTTGGTTCCCAAAATAAACGAGTGGCTCTCATCCTCAAAACCAGGTTGTGATACTTTCACGGGTCAGTGCCCTCCAGACTGTGTCCTGACCCCTGCTGCTTCACAAATCAGGACAGCATGTTGATGGGTTTAGTCACACAAGGGAGCAGCAGACACAAGTGTCAGGGTGACTTCAAATAAATGACTGGACAGAAGCTGCATTTGTAATCACAGCAAACACAGGGTGACTGTTTAACTGCTTCGTGACCATAAGGTAAAGGGCAGAGGGGAAAATCGATAACAATTCCATTATTAAAATGTATAATACAACAGCTTGATGTGTTTGTTACCCAAAAGGATCTCACATGTGTGACAAGGGGCCAGGTTCACTAAGGTCCCTGAGCATCAGGGCTAAACATACCCGTACGACACACTGTCTTTCTCAGGGAGAAAGTCCAGGTATTTTTAACTCTGGAACCACTTTAGCATCTGGTAGTCAGAGATCCAAGAGATTTCTCAGACAGACTCACTGTAAATTATAGACGCAAACTTCGTAGCAGAGGCATTTATGTCCATTGTTCTGAAGCAACCTACGAGGGGGTTTTGGGCTAATATAATACAGATAGATAAGAGACAGATGATAGCTATGGTTGGATGATAGGTAAATAATAGGTGACTGATACAAAGAATAGATGATTAATAGATGACATATAGATAGGTGATAGGTAAACAATAGATAGACATAGACAGGTAAATAACATATAGATAATAGATAATAGATAGATAATTAGACAGACAGAAGCTGGTTTGCTTCTCACACAATTCCGTTCACCCACAACGTCTCCCTGGTTTCTGTCCACGGTTGACCTATACCCAATGCCATGGTATCACCTGGTTCCTCCTTCACTTTGCATCAGTTCAGGCTGAAAGATCAATTGGCTACACCTCCTCTCTCCTCCTCACCTTGAATCAGTAACACACACAGTCTTCAGGATAAAACTTTTGGAAATTCGAGGTGGAAAGGCTACTAAAGAGGACTCACTGCTTCATGTCACATCTCTAGGTGAGGTTTCATTTAACATCTATCATCCTAGGAACAGTCCATAGTTTGCAGCAGGTTAATTCGTATTTTCTCAACCTGGAGCTAAAAGATCATAATCAATGAGAGGTACAGCTCGTGCCCATCCATGGTCCTTCTACAGGATTTTGTTCCTTGAAAAGCAGCTGCTAGAAGGTATAAGCCACAGGGCCCACACTCGATCATCCTCCATATAAAATTCCAGAGAACATATTTTCCATGCTTTAGTACTCGGGGCACTCCTTTATTTAACTCCCTTTTCATTTTAACTTTTATTTATTTAAAAAAAAAAGGCGGGGGGGAAACATTGACTGGCTGCCTTCCATACATGCCCCAACTGGGGACTGAATCTGTAACCCAGGTATGTGCCCTGACCGGGAACTGGACCTGCAGGCTTTCAGTTTGCAAGACGATGCCCAACCAACTGGGCCACATTGGTTGGGGCTCCCTTTCTATTTTAACAATAATAAGGTGTTACAGAAAAGTAAACAAAAAAAAATTTGGTAACCTCAGTGAGGAGAAAATTAAAGTGATCTTTTGAAGCACTTTCCACTTACAGAAAGTGTAATTTATGTTATCCTCAAAGAAGTTTCATAAGACTTTAAATTCCAGTAGTAGAAATAAAGTTGTCATGTGTTCTGCTACAAAGAAAAGACAAACTTACAGACAAGTCATAAATTTCAAATGAAAATTCAAGTAAAGCAAAACCACCAATAAATGGTTAAATCATACTCTGAGGCAGAAAAGATAATTCTTATTTCCCTCCCCAAATGGAATTGTTTTTCTTACTTACGCTGTAGACCAGCGTTTCAGAGTAAAGCCTGAGTCTGAGAAAAGTGAAGGGAAAGCCAGCCCCACGAATGCAAGAGTGAAGGTGACACCGCAGCTCCCCCGTTTTTCCATCTTAGCCTCATTCTGGCAAACTCAGCCCAGGAGGGTTTGTGCAGAGCTACCGGACCTGTACCCTGGCCAGGGCAGGAAAACCCAGAGCCCTGTGCTCTCCAGGCTACAGAGAGTGCCCCCCATTAACGTACGAGCCCCAGCCAAAATAGGATCAATTCAGAGTAAACAGACTGGCTTAACGGTGATGGTTTCCATTCTGGTGTCAGGAGTTATTTTATTATTTAATGCTGGAACAAATGTTTCACATAACAAAGCAATCATTTCCATGTTTGGAATTTTATGGCTGTCAGGAACCTTCCTGGCTTTTCTTTCCCACACCGATGGCTTTATAAGGCTTAGGGACGCCCTTGCAGGCATTCTCCCTCTTGCCCCACTGCTGGAAGAACGACTGTCAGCTCTGCGCGAGCTTCTCTTCTGTGCAGAGGGACACTGGGATATGTAGGCGAGTACCCATCTGTCCAAGGGACTGGCAGCAGGCAGACCAGGGGCCTCTCTTCCCGACCCCCCACCCACCGAGCACAAGCCAGGGAGCTCCACACGGGCAGCTGATTTCTCAGGGTCTCACTTTTCTCATTGATAAAACATTAATAACACACTAATAACATTCTATTATAATTGAAAAAATCACATACACAGAAAGTGAAATGTTTCAAGAAGTGTGAAGCAGTTATAACAACCCAAAAAATATTTGCCGGCATCTATTACTTGTTCGAACGTGTGATCCACACTAAGGAGCACGCAAGTATGGCTCCGGCCTCCAAGCTGGGCAGGAAGACACGTGAGCGCAGCCTTGCTTCTGAGCTAGCAAGTCATGTGCCGTGAGAAGCTGGAAAGGACTATGGCAGTAGTCTCCAGAGAGGTGAGGCCAAAGACAGGTTACAGAAGTGTCACAAATCCTGAGGAAAGTCATCCATCTGCTTCTCTTTCATCCTGTCACTGATGCCGAAGCCAACAGCTCTCTGTGCATAATCCAAACAGCTGCTCTGTCCCTAGCTCTCCAGTCCAAACCACCTGTCCTCCCTCCCCACGCAGCCCTCTGATCTGTCACTAAGAGGATGGCATGACCTGCCTGGAGCCTGTCGAAGGCTGCTCAGCTCCTTTAGGGCTGAGAGCAAACTTACCAGAGGGCCACAAGTCCTCCTGGAGCCTGGCCCTCTTGTGCCAATGTTCCCATCACTTCACAGTGACTGGGCTTCCCTTTGTTACTATCTGTATTGCTGTATTCATTGCTCATTAGTTTATGTCTTATTTCCATTGTAAAATTTAGAAATTTATGTTCCATGAGAATATTTTAAGGCAATCAGGATAAGCATAAAACCTGCACTAAGATTATAAAATCGACAAGGCTTATTCTCACACTTAGTATGAAGGGGGAAAATTCTCAAAAACTACATATTCACATGACTGGGTTTTTATGTATATGTAAATAACCACAAAAAAAAAATCCTTAAAACGTTTAGTTAACGGTATCACCAGAAATATAAAAAATATTTTAAATGTGCCAACATGTTAAAATTGTAATTCTAGCCAGTAAGTTCCTGGATACTTTCAGTTAAGGCTTTATCTCTTTAAAAAAAGATATTAAATATCCCCTGAAGCTTTTCACTTTGGCATGTCAAAAACCCCAATTTCAAGAGGCTTTAAAGAAAATAGCCTGTCTGGAGTCCATTCTACTCTAAACCACAGGAGAGCAAGAGCCAACCTCCATCCACCCAGAGCCGACTTGAAAAGCTGCCGATGTTAAAGGAGAACTACTCCCAGCACAGGAGTCCTGGGGCCCAAACTGCCCTGAAGATCTTAAAAATGAGCATTCCTATAGAGGTTTCTAAAATTTCAAAATGCTGGAGAGTGCGCTGTGTAGGTGACAGAGAAAGGTCTGTACGTTCTCCCGCTGCCAGGCACCCGCCCCCGAAGTCCCAACACGATCACGACCCAGCAGGTAGCGCCTCCCCGGGGCTCCCGCCACCGCGGTGAGAGGCCCCAGCAGCAGTCGGCCCTGTTCATGGGTTCAGAAAAATTGAATAGGCCAGTTTCAGGAAAATTGCTACAACTAACTGCTAAAAACTCTTTAAGCAAGCAAGTATAACTTTTTCTGGGATTCGCATATCCCTCCCTCCTTTTGTCAAAAAAGAAAAAGAAAAAGAAAAACACTCTTAGGAAGATAGTTCTTGAGAAGTCCACATAAATAGGAAAAAAAAGCTACTTCCATGACAGAGCTTCTCCACGGTGCAAGACACTGTTTTATACTGGATGTTGTGTCTGTTCCTCGATGGGAAGGGTTGGGAAGGGTTGGGAAGGGGTGATCGACAGCATCTTTCATTATTTCTACCTAGAAATCCAGAAGCTCAGATGGGACCACAGTCCCAGCAGGCTCTGCAATTTCTCATCCAAACCTCGCAAGTCTTGTAAGCCTCTCGCCCTTTTTTCTGAAAGCCCCTATGAAGACAAACAGGGAAAGGTCATCAGACCTTGTACTCTGCATTGAGAGGGGAACAGAAGCACGAAAGTAAGACGGGGAAAGGAAGGAGCACTGATTTTCTCCAGTGAGCCAGGATCTTACTGGATACCTTATACATAAACATGTCATTTAAATTTTAGAGGTTCATCATCATCACCGCCCTCATTTTCCAGAGCAGGTGACAGTACCAGCAAGACTAAGACACTTGTCCATGGGCCCAACTGAAGGCATCATCTAGAACTATTGGTACCAGCACTGCAGCTTTCCTGCCATTCCACGATGGGACTGTCCACATGTCACGCTGCGGGAAGGTCAAAGCCATTTGTAGAAGAGAAAGAACAACAAATTGCACCAAAACTGTCCATGTCACTACTGGGACCCATTTGGTCTTGGGGGGCAGCCTGTGGCACGTAAGCAGACAGGATGGTCTCTACAGGCGCAAGGAAAGGAAGGGTGCAAGGGGTGAACCACTAGTGACAGTTATGAAGCAGGTCCCACAGAAGACACTTCTGCTCTCCTGGGCAGGGCTGTGAGGCAGAGCCAGAGGAAGAAATGAGAAACTATGGGAGTTTATCACAGGCTTAACCACTCTGACATCAGAGGATGTGGCGAGCAGAGTAAACACAAGAGTTCCCTCCAGCACAAAGACCTAAGCACAAGAAAGTCGTGTCCCCATAAACAGAGCTCAACACTGACTATGCACACGTCAGCTTTAGGAAGGTGCTAACCCGAGAGGACCTAACACTATGAAAGCACCGAAGACCCTGAAAGCCCTGATTTTCTAAAAATATATGAAGCAATTAACTTCCTGTGTTAGAAGCACACTCTTAGTCACCAAGGGTTTGATTTTGCAGTAAGTGTGTTCAGAGTCACCTAAGTCAGGGACTTGAGAGCCTTCAGCAGCTACAGCCCCTCTGATTGGCTGTTTCTATTCCAGTACCAGTGAGTCAAAGGACTCAAGAGTCTGCTTTGTCTATGCAGACGCAGCCTAAGCAATAGAAGCTCAGAGAGATTCCATGAGCGATTCATCACACCTGTCCCTGAGAATCCCAGGGCTATGCAGGAACAGACATTCCTAGCAAAGTCCCCAAGGATGGGCAGTTTCTTGCAACACCCCCATCACCTGGTGTTATTACTATTTTTCATTTTAGACAGTCCGATAGGTAAGTAGTGATATCTCGCAATGGTTTTAATTTGCTTTTCTCTAATTCCTAATAACATTGAATCTATTTTCATATGCTTATTTTCCACTGGCATCCTTTTTGGAGAAATGTCTGTTCTTGTCCTTGGCGAATTTTCTAATTGGATTTTGTGAGCTTTGCTGAGTTCCGGGAGTTCTTTATATGTTGTGGACAGTCCGCTGTTGGATATGGGAGTTGCAAATACATGCTCCCAATGTGTAGCTTGTCTTTTCTTCATCCTTTTATAGGTTTTTTTCACAGACCAAAAGTTTTTAATTTTGATGAAGTCCAGTTTATCAATTTTTCCCTTCTCTAGATGTTTACTTGGTACCATGGGTCAGGCTTGGCCTCTGTCACATATGAACAGTACAGACACTGTCATTCCTGCTTCCACAAGTCCCCAGGTGGCTTTCTTTACTGGTCTTCTTAGGAAATGTACTTTCTGTCCATCAATGACTGCTTCAATTACATTTTGCTTACCTGAAATTCAATTTCTGCCCATTATGTCTCAGCTAAATAAAATTCTTCAGGGAAGAAAGCATTTTACCTCAAGACGTACGGCACTCACCTTGCCCCGTTTCTACCATATTTAATCTTCCATAAGTAGTAGTGCTAGCTCACACTTCAGCCCAGTGACAGTTGAAGCCTAAAAAAATTTCTTCTGTGCAACAGCATAAAAGATGCTAAGAACATTTGTTGAACCCTATTGGCTAATAATTAACAAAAAATGTAAAACTCCATAACTGCTTCAGTTTTCCTCCATGGTATTATTTATTTCTAAACTGGTATTTCTTACCAACATTACTTTAGTTTACAAAGAACTGTTGACTGTATCAAGAATGACTTTCTGCTTTTGTTTTTTATCATTCTCAACTCCCTGTCTTCAGGGAAGGCACCAATTCTGAAAACCTTAGTCTAAATTAATTTTTCTTCTACACAGATCCTCCTCAACTTTCTTAGTTCCTCCTGAATGGACTAAAATAGCTTGCTCACTAGAAACACCACCTGATCCCCTCAGTGGCTAGACTGACAGATGCTAGTGTGCTCTTCATTGCTGGTTCACTTGCCGCTGGCGCTGATACCATGAACCAAAGCACCCGCATCCTTTACCTGTGTCCCTTTTTAAACTTGTTGGGTTTTCCTGATAACTTTTCCAAAGGATACTTGGAATGTTCGATTGTCATTTGTCAAATTGGTAATGGTATCCTAAAGAACTCATTGATACATTAACCCCTTAAACTTTATAATAACCTAACTGCTGACTTAGGAACCTGACACCATTGTGGTTGGAGAGGAGTAGATGGACCCCAACGCCAAGCTGGCCAGCTCTTGCTCAGGTGCGCTCCTGAGGGTAACTTTACAATTAGGGAATAACCGGGGACCCCTCAGCATGCACAGACCATCTGCAATTCTTTACACGAGATCTGGGCCATGCCAGGCCCTCTTTAGCATCTCCACATGCTAGGGACACCCTGGGTGGCACCCGTTATCGCCCCTCCCAAACTACCTCTCTGAGGGTAGGTTGTCAGGGTCAAAGGTGAGCTCACAGTTCATTCCCGGCAGCCTACCCTGCCTGTCCCACCAGCAGGGTCCGGAGGTGTTGGAAACCTCGGAGAAGCTGGTGAGCACCCAGCCTGCCACAGGCATGGTGACATGGCCCAGTGTTCCTCCCTTGAAACAAGGAGCCACCTTTGCTTCTTCTATCAAATGGAATAAAACCCTGCACCACAGGGTCAGTCTGACCTTATGGAATTTAGAATCTCAAGAGGACACAGTGGCTAAGCACTGAGTCAAATCTGAAATGGTTACAGTAACTCTCAGCTCTGACTCAGCCCTTGTGGAATAAACTTCACGCTCAAACCTAAAGTTTACCTCAAAATTTCCAAATGTCATAGAAGAATCCTCAATTTACTTTCCGATTTATTCATTCACCCCAAAAATGTGTATTAATACCTACACTACATGACAGGTGATCAATAGAGGGTAGTAAATGAAACAGAGACACTATATGTTTGCTGAATAAAAGATTAAATAACAGTTATAGTTTTACCTTTAAGACTTCTTTAAAGGTAGAAATAAAGTGGTGCTAAGTTAACGAGACCATGACTTTCTTAAATAAATTGTCCCGTCTGGGCCAGTAATGGAAAATAAAAATGAAAACAAAGATCTCATTAGGAAATAAGAGTGACCGAATAGTGCCTCCCTCTTATAGGTTTTAAAATATAGAATATTGCGGAAATCGATGGCATGTTTATGCACCAATAATGAACTATCAGAAAGGGAAACTAGGAAAACAATTCCATATACAATTGAATCAAAAAAAATAAAATACCTACAGATAAATTTAACTAAGGAGGTAAAAGACCCGTGCTCAAAAAATTGTAAGACACTGAAGAAAGAAATTGAAGATACAAACAACTAGAAGCATATTTCATTCTCATGGACAGGATGACTTAACATCATTAAAATGTCCATACTACCCAAAGTAATCAATAGATTCAATGCAATTCCTATCAAAATGCCAATGGCGTTTTTCATAGAACTAGAACAAATAATCCAAAAATTTATATGGAACCACGAAAGACCACAAAGAGTCACAGCAATCTTGAGAAAGAACAGAGTTGGAGGTATCATGCTACCTAATAGCAAACTGTACAAAGCTACAGTAATCAAACTAGTGTGACAGTGGCATAAAAAAGGATATATAGATCAATGGAACAGAACAGAGAGCCCAGAAATAAACTCACATCTTTATGGTCAATTACTATATGACAAAGGAGTTAAGAATATACAAGGGTGTAAAGAGAGTCTGCTCATAAATGGTGTTGGGAAAACTGAAGATACATGCAAAAAAATTAAATTATATCACCTTGTTATACCATAGATAAGAAGAAACTAAAAATGGATTAAAGACCTAAATGTAAGACCATAAAACTCCTCGAAGAAAACATAGTAAAATCTCTGACATTTCTCATAGCAATAGTGTTTTTCTGATGTATCTCCCCAAGCAAGGGAAACCCAAGAAAAAAATTTTAAATGGAGCTACATCAAAATAAAAAATGTTTCCACAGCAAAGGAAACTATCAACAAAAAGACAGCTTAGTGAATAAGAAAAGATATTCAACAATGATACAATCAATATGGGGTTAATATCTGAAATTCATAAAGAACTCATACAACTCAACATCAAAAAAAACAAACAATCCAATAAAAAATGGGCAGAGGAACTAAACAGACAGTTCTCCAAAGAGGATGTACAGGTGGCTAACAGACATATGAAAAGATGCTCAATGTCACTCATCATCATAAAAATGCAAATTAAAACCACATGAGATGTCACCTCACACCTGTCAGAATGGCTATCACTAATAAATCAACAGATGACAAGTGTTGGCAAGGATGTGGAGAAAAGGGAACCCTCATGCACTACTGGTGGGAATGCAGACTGGTGCAGCCACTATGGAAAACAGTATGGATCCTCAAAAAACTAAAAACGGAACTGCTTTATGGCCCAGCAATTTCACTTCTGGCATATGAGTATATCCGAAGAAACCCAAAACATTAATTCGAAAGAATATATGCACCACTGCGTTCACTGCAGCATTATTTACAATAGCCAAGCTACGGAAGCAACCCAAGTGCCCACCAATAATCACTGAACAAAAAAGATGTGGTACCTATATACAATGGAATATTATCTGCTAAAAAAAATGAGATCTTATCATTTGCAGAAGTATGGATGGACTTAGAGGGTATTATGTTAAGTGAAACGAGTCAGTCAGAGAAAGACAAATACCACATGATTTCACTTGTATGTGGAATCTAAAGACCAAAATAAATGAATAAACATATAGAGACAAACTCACAGATCCAGAGAACAGACTGATGGTCGCCAGAGAAGGGGGAATAAGGGAACTTGGTGAAAAAGGTGAAAGAATTAAGTACAAATTGGTAGTCAAAAAACAGTCACAGGGATGTAAGTACAGCACAGGAAACATAGCCAATAACATTTGTAATAACTATGTATGGTGCTGGGGGGCACTAGATATATCAGTGGGGTGGACACAAACACTTTGTAAAGTATATGACTGTCTAACTACTATGTTGTACACCTGAAACTAATAGAAAATAATATTGAGTGTAAATCATAATTGAAAATAAAAATTTTAAAAATAAAGAAATAGTCTCTTAAGCCAATAAAGACAAAATCCTTAATATTTAAAAAGATATAGAACCCTGGCCAGGTGGTTCAGTTGGTTGGAGCATCATCTCGTACACCAAAAAAAAAAAAAAAAAAGGCTGCAGGTTCAATTCCCAATCAGGGCACATAGCTAGGTTGTGTGTTCGATTCCCAGTCGAGGTGCGTACAGGAGGCGACCAATCAATTTTTCTTTCATGTGGGTGTCTGTCTGTCCCTCTTTCTCTCTCTCCCCCCTCCCTCTTCCCCCCTCTCTGAAAATCATAAACATATCCTCGGGTTAGGATAAAAAATAAGATATTGAATATGCTAAAATTTTTATCTTCAAATTACACACACACACACACAAATCCTGCTTTCTAAAATAATGACTCAGTTCTGAAAAGGTTTGCAATTAATTTAAAGGGCTTTTGGATTTGGGGGTTGAGGGGTAGAAAGAAGAGCAAATTTCTTAGCAGAAGACATGTACAATATGTTAGTTATTCTGGGTAAGTTACTACAATTGTTATTTCTCTCTGGGAGGCCAATGAGCTGCAGAAATTCCGCCCTCAAACTCTCTGAGGTTGTGTGCACAAAGTCACTTGTGAAGTTAAATATACCTAGAACTATTAGGAATAAAACATCTGGATGGCCCTGGCACCTCATGCCTGTGTGATGAAACTTTGACGAACCCACCACATTAAATAATAATAACCAAAACAGTATAAACTTTTAACTTATGGAAATACTATTCTTTCTAAACATTTTTGCCCAGCTTCCATCAAGTGGTAATTATAATAATACATTGTATTCGGAAGGCAAATAATACAGAATAAGCTATACACTCCTGCGCCCACTGATTCATTCTTAGAGGAGGAAGGAGCTGGAAACAAAAACCTCTGCTTTATTGTTGGGATTAATGGATCTCTGCTGGACAGTGAAGTACACATGTATTTACAGGTAATTTTTAATCTTTACTAGGTAACAATACATTGGAACCATATCCCAGTCATAGAGGGAAGTTGAGCACATACAATCAGAAAATGGGAAAAAACTTTAATTTTTAAGTAAGAAAAAAATAATAAGTAATTGAAGCCTAAATCAATGTGCCAAAAAAATGAAAAAGGATTGAAAACGTGGCCCTGTTGTTTACCAGCCTGCAGAGCGAAGCAGTTCGGGTATGCCAAGGGCCCAGGTGCAACAGCACAAATGAGAGCAAACTTATCCTTAACTCAGCACATACGCCGGTGTCGTAAAATATGCACAGCGCTCATCATTCAACAGGCCTTGCCTCCTGCACACCAGGCACTGCATGAAGGACTCTGGCTATATCATAATACAAACCCTAAAACCTGGTTTTCAGGGCACTTAAGTTCGAATTCCCACCTTAATTTTTACATCATCAATAAACCACATGTCACCATCTCTCTGACAAGCTCGGCTACTTTCATTTAAGGTCCAGGCAGAGAGTGGGAAATTATGAAACAAATGCAGGAAATAAACCTGCAGGGATTTTCATCTTGATCACTAGCTAAATTGAGATTTGTATGAACTACATGGAACTACCATGAGCTCTCAAAACAAAGTAAAAAGTATTGTCAACTGAACGAAAATGAGGCATTAAAGGTTTATATTTGAAAAGAAGAAAGGTCTCAAACCAATAATCTCAGCTTCTACTTTAAGAAAATAGAGAAAGAAAAGTAGAGAAAAACCATAGCAAGTGAAAGAAAAGCAAAAAGGAGCAAAAAGAAAATGAAAACAGGAAACAAGAACAAAATCAGTCAAACCAAAATCCTACACAAAAAGTATCAAGCAAAATATAAAATTAACTCCTGGATCTAACACTGACTATAGCAAGATTACAGCATACAAAGTCAAAACACATTACTATATTATAGTAATGACTATTTGGCTCTAAAATTTTTAAAGCAATATATTTAAGGTAGCTATATGAAAAAAGAAAAACTTGAGCATAAATCTAACAAAACATGCAAACATGTAGGATCTGTAGGATCTACATGCTGAGAACTGCAAAATGCTGATAAAAAAAATGGAAGAACCATATAAATTAAGAGACATGCCATGTACATGGAATGGAAACAACGTAAGATGTCAGTTCCCTGCAAATTACAGATTTAACACAGCTCCAATTAAAATTCTAGAAGAATATTTTGTAGAGAAAGACAAACTAATTCTAAAAGTTATATGAAAAGTCAAATGAACTAAAATAGCTAAAGAAATTTGATAAAGGAGAATAAAGTTGGAGGGATCACACTGACTGACTTTAAGGTTTACCCCAAAGTTACAACAATAATCCAAACAGTGTGGCCCTGGGGAAGGTAGAGATGGATAGAGCCCAGAAATAGACCCACATAAATAGGGCTGATTGTTTTTTCATAATGGTGCAAAATAAATAGAGAAAGGATAGCCTTTTCAGTGCTGGAATAAATAAGTACACATCTATTTGAAAAAAAAAACATAAAACTATAAAATTTTTAGAAGAAAATAAAACGCATGGTAATAATCCCCAAGACTTGGGTTAGGCAAAGAATTTTTAGACATGACACAAAGCATAAAGCATTAAAATTATAATAAATTTAAAAATTTGTTCTGAAAAAGGCACTCTTAAGAAAGTAAGGTAATCACTGGGAAAAAATAGTTTTAAACTGATTCTAACAAAGGACAAAGAACATCCTGATCAAAACACTGGTAAAGACTTGAACAGACACTTTAATAAAGTGAATAAATAGCTTGCAAATAAGCACAAAATGCACAGAACCAACACCAGAAAGAAAGCCAACTTTAATGTTAATTTTAAAAGCAAAATGCAACTACTATTACAGAGAAAGAGGAGTGTCATCATGGGCTACAAAATCACATATTTTACAAGCTGGCAAAAGCCGTGGAGGGATCCACGTGCCTCCTTCACTCAGAACACCACCTGAGTATCCAGGAAGAGACAGTGCCCATGGTCAGCACCTAGAAATACAATGGTTTACGCATAAAGGAAAGGGAAACAATTTCAATGAAACGCCAACAGTTCTCCAGCTCCTACCCTACTGTTAAACTGAAAACTGGGTTACCTTTTGATGGACCTTTACACAGAAAATTAGGTTGCATTTTTAACACACTTTCTATTTTAAGAAGGCTCTTGCTGTCAGTTATTTCCCCCACGGTTTTCATAAAGATTTTCACACACCTGATAAACTGCAGCCTGTCACAGACTCTGTCTAAACCCATAGGGACATCTCCTACAATTCCCCATCACTCTGATTTAAATTCCAAGTCAAAAGACACATTCTCATCGTGGTCACTTCACCCAGGAATTACACTCCAGCTTCCTGATCGCACTTGGCTGAGAGAGTCAACTCAGTTCAATTTTCAGATGACAGCTAAAACTGGTTTAACTGTGTGAACAGAGAGACAATCACCTGGGAGGACCCTCCATCTCCTGGAAGTGTACAGATGACCTCGACGCAGAGCCCCTCTGGGCAAAGTAAGAGAGAGCAACAGAGAACATAGACCCCAGGCCCCCGGTGCATAAATCATCATCAAGTCTCTGGGGGGCAGAAATCTGTTCAAAAGCTCTACGGGAAATACGAGGAACCATGCTCAAACTGCATAGGGGAAAGCGATCGTCGGGAGGGTCTTTGCTCCCATACCCAAGATGGCACATTCTCTGAAGTCAGGGCCGCTTTCACATGTCCCCAGACACAGAACAGCATCTTATTACGGCCAAGTGGTTCTAGGCATGAGCCTCCTTGAGGCTCTGTGCAAGAATACAGCCCATGGCCCTGAATCACACTGCGGCATTCCATCACCGGCATCCACTGTAGGAATGAGTTAGTAAAAGGTTCGAGGGAAAACACCCTGAAAACTCTGCGATCTAAATTGCAGATAATGGAGTGTGATTTTTTTCCATGGCATTTTGTGTTCTCTCACTCTGCAACTAAATAATTTAGTATATCTTTCTTTTTTAAGAAGAAAGCTTATGTAAGGACTGAGTAACAAAGTGACAGCCAGTCTGGTTCTTTTCAGCTTCATATTAAAAACTATGAAACAAATAAAAATTACTAAGGTATCACAGCATTGACCTCTTTCTTGTGTTGTTAACACTCACAGCCACTTTTACAGAGTAAGTCCTCACTTAACATCGTTGATAGGTTCTTGGAAACTGCAACTTTAAGAGAAACGGCATATAAGGAAACTCTGGGAGAACTGGTATAAACAAGAGTTAAGTTTTTACAGCATATTTCTGGTCACGGAAACATCACTCAATTTCTAAAGACCTGAAACACGTCAAATATTAAATGCTGAAATAAATGAGTTATACAGTCATTTAAGAAAGATTAATAAAAACAAGAAAGAATGATTTTCCAGCCTGTTTACCCCAGTTCATAATCACGGGTGGCTGGAGCCGCTCCTGGCAGTCCGGGGCACAAGGCTGGCCCCACCCTGGACAAGACACCCTGCATCACAGGGTCGCTCACTCCCATATCCGCACTCAGATGGGGACAGTGCAGACACACCAGTCGCCTCACATGCCCATCTCTGAGATGCAGGCGGAAATCAGAGGCCTTGGGGAACCCCGCATGGGAAGGCAGGGGAAGAATGTGCAAACTCCACACAGGCAGCGGCCCCACCAGGAAGCAATTTTTTTTTCTCATTAACATTAGAAAGAAACAATGTTGAATGAAATGACATTATTCAAGGACCTACTGTATATTCTTTTGCGAACTCATGTGAATAACTGGTACTCGGCTTCATTCATTCAGCCATCCACCCATCCATCGCTTAATGAGTGACTTGGGAGGTGAGGATTAACACGGTCCTTTTTGCCCCAGGAGAGGGGTTTTGGTGGAACAGGCACACGGGCCTGCGAACCTGTGTTTATCCTGGAGCAAAAAAGAGGCTGGTTTGTGCTGAACAGAGGACTGGTGAAGTGGTTAGGAGTGGTTTGAGGAGCAATTTCAATTAGGAACTTTTAAAGGAAGTGACTAACAGCTGGCACCTGGTAAATAAGGCGTTAACAACACGCCACCAATTCCTCCATCTCTTCTGAAGAGTGTCGTCGTGAGCATGTTTCGTGACATAGTCTTACCTATAAGTCAGACTGGCAAGGGTGCAACTAGCTGCCCATGGAGCAACGTGGCACCAAGGAACAGACAAGAGTCACATAAGGTAACTATGCTGTTCACTCAGCTTTTATTGAATGCAGGTTCAAAGTAGAACATCAACACACATTAATATCCTACTCACGCTTAACAATCAAGGAGGAATATAACACACCCAAAGCCATCAATGGGTGTAACAGATCCGGGTCCCAGAGTCTCGGCAAATAGTCCTGGGAGACAGCACAGTGGGCAAGGGAGCCATCGGTGTCTTGAAGGGAGAGCCAGTCTCACAGATCCGAGAAGGGTCAGTCTTGATTCAACAGCACAGGGCTTTGGGGGGCCAATGCCAAGGGAGATCAGCGTGGCGTGGAGCAGCTCTCTAGTGTGTGGAGTCAGCAGTGGTCTGGAGCCTGCCTCAGTTATACCTTGAGGGTGGTGTATTCTACCCTTCTGGGTCTCTTGATAAGTATCTTGGCACCCCTGATGGCAAGTGGGGAATTTCCCCAAAAGCCTATCTATGGGTGGTCCCAGTCGGCAGACATGGCTGTTCTGATCACATGTGCAGATATGTTAGGTGTGTCTCCTGGCCAGATGTGTCTGGCATGACTTAGGTAGTTTCCCTCTTCAACCAAAGTGCCATGGCTGACTGGCAGCCATCTTGGTTGACATGAATGACACCATTTTGTTTTATATACTTTATCCTATCTCAACCAGGCCAATGTCATTTTATTGGTCCTGCTCTCCACAAGTATGAAGCCGCAAACACAGGAGCTATCTTAGGAATCCCATAAAGGAACAGAACATAAGCATTTGGGACACAGCAGCTCTGTCCCATGGGAGTGATCAGGGCCATGCTGCTCTTTCTCCCTGCATGAACCCCTCCTTCCAACCTCTCTGTAGCACATCCCCAGCCCAGAAAACACACGTCACGCTTTCCTGTCTGTGCTGGGTACCATGACAACATAAGTGTGCTTCATATACTCCCTCACATGACACCCAGCCCACCAAGAACCGAGGCCATTCCTCTCTGCCCACCCTGCACAGAGCTGTGGGAACCACGTCACAGAGGAGCAAGGACTGGTGCGCGCGTCTTTTCCAGGAAAAGCAAGGGAGTTGAGAAAACCACGGAGGTTTAAAGTAACACCTACCACGGTGAGTATGTTGGCGTGAGGAAATTAGGAACACAGGTAAAAAACTTCAAAAGGGTACATGGCAGCTTCACACTGTTCTGTGTGGTAAAAACTGGGTTATTATTATTCCTAGAACTAGCACTGTGCAGGGTTCAGTGCACGTTCACACACAGCACCTTAGAAGATACATTTAAATAAAGCCATGAAATGTTTTCGATGTCCTGACTACTCAATGGGACATACGCTGGAGAGAGAGTCATGGATGACACCAGGCAGTACCCAAACCTCCTTTATCTCCTGAAGGCAGGGTTTTAGCATTAAGCTAACAACTAAAAGTGTGTGAGATTTACAAAAAGCAGACATGCTCACTGAAGTGCAAAGAAACCACAGCAGAAATTGTTTTACTGCCCCCATCTTTGGGCACGGCAGAGTTTTATAAAGTTTGTTACTAAAATTAAAAGAAGTTTAAAGTCCTGAGGGGAAAACCTGTGTGTGTGTCTGTACATGTCTGTCTGTGTATGAATGTCTGTGCATGAGTGTGTATGGGTATGTTTGCGTCTGTGTGTTCACGTCTATCCACGTGCATGTGTGCAATTAAATGAAAAAACCTTTTTAAAAAAACGATTTTCTTTGGTTTGTGTATATTTATTAACCTCACGGCATCTTACAGCAAAAGACACTAATGAAATACAATAACCATTTTTAAATCCTTTAATGAAACATCTATTACAAACTCAGTCTCATGGACAAAGCAGGTGACTGACACTTCCACAGCAGTTCCCAGGAGCCAGAAACTCCGTGAGAAAAGGGAGAAAACAGTGTTAACCTTAACTCACACCCTGAAAGTGTTAAAATACCTCATTAACCCAGTCCATGATGACTGTCATGTAAACTGCACATAACTAGGGAAAATGGTGTTTGGGGTTACAAGGAGGAAAAGTTCTCTTGACACCTGAGTGGTCGCCCCCACTCTTGCCACCTGTGCTCGCTCAGTCACTAAGGCACCTGGGAGGCAGCTGCAATAGCTTGTCTCACCAAGCCCTAGGAAGAACTCATAAACACATGCATCGCTATTTAGAAACACTTTTGAAGGCATTATGTGAAGAAGTAAATTCAAAACAAGTTTAAGAAGAACACAGTGACACTAAATTCTGGACAACTGGTCATGAAATGTACTCACAAGTTTGGCCATTTCCTGGCACAAGGACTGCTCATCACGCCTCTAGTGTCAAACTCTGATTAGAGTCATTCATGTTTCTGAGGGGGAAAGCAACATGTCACATGCAATGGATCGTGTGAGACTGTAAGTGGTGAGAACCAGGAAAAGAAAACAAGTGGAAGAAAGGAAACTGCCTTAAAAAAGAACTGCCTGTGAAAATATCTAAAGTGCCCCCCAAAATGAAGTAAGCAACAGAGAAGACAAAAGAAATAGAGGCCAGAGAGATGCAGAGAAGGAGAAGCAGCCCTGGACAAGGAAGGGTGCTTGTGAAATGTCAGGTTTCTGTTTCCTGTTGGTTTTAGGAAAACTTTGTCACAGAGTTCTTGGCTCTTCTTCTGCTGGGAAGTGGACAGCAGCATTAAAGAAAGAGCAGGAAGTAAGCGTAGCTCCCAACTGCAGAAAGAAAGCTAATGTAGGGAAAACAGGCCCAGAGGGTCAGTGCTCCCTGAAGAGCGCAAATGCCGACTCCTTGGAAAGCAGAAGAATTTTAGCTCCTTTCCCAACAGTAACAGTCGCCATAGTGAAGGTGGCAGGGACATGAAGTGTCCTCACTGTCTTCTGTTTTGTGAAGCATTTACAGAGCCACCAAATCTCCCCAGTGACCAGCCAGTCACAAACCTGATCTCCCTTCTTCCAGCACAGCTGAACTACGGTGCCAGCTTCTTCAGGTGTGGCCACGAGACAAGTTACCATCACGGGACAGGTGGCAATGTCACGATGCCAGCTCTATCCTGTCCCTCCCTGTGCTGGCTGAATGCAGAGACACCAGGGGGCAGAGGACAAAACTACAGGCTACCAACACCTAGTCCCACACAGATGCCTAAGGCCACCTGCTGTCTAGGAAACCCACATGAGTTAAATAAGGCCATTAAAATTCTGGGATTTGTCTTAGTAGCTAGAGTTATGAAATTCTATCTAAAAGCAATTGTCTTTAACTAGGTCCTGGTCATTTGAGATTATTTTGGATGAGTTGGGGTTTCAGATCAAACCACACCTGACTGTGAGTGCCTTATACTCACAAGCCAGGATCCTGGACACCACCGCCCTCCTTCTGACAGATTCTACACACAGGAAAAATTAAGACTGCAACATGAGAGCACCTACAGTGTGCTGTTTTCTTTGACCCTCACAACAGACCCAATGATACTTGTTAGTACAATTACTTTACAGGACAGAGAGGGAGGGAAAAGTCATATAACAAGTGAGTATGAGATTGGTGGGCGAGGGGTATCAAACCCAGCTGGTCTGACCCCCAACTCAGCAAGTAAACTCTACAAAGTAAAGCTTTCCCCTATAGAGCCTGCTGAACCTCAGTTTTCTGTTTTTAATCATTTGCAAAGGAAAGGCACACCAAGTCAAGAAATATATTAACTTTAAAAAGTGTTGGTGTGTTACCAAGTTGTTAACACACTGAAGGTTGCTACATCGGTGATGAAGTTACCACTATGCACACAATTACACATTAAATGTGTTAATGCATTTATTTTCCCAGCAGCTCTGTGCAGATGGTACACCACTACTATCCTCATTTTACGGGTAAGAAAACCAGGGCCCACAGAGGTTGATAGTAGGACTTTTATTCACCAGTGTGTTCCCAAAACAAACACTCGATAAATGCTGAATAAATGAATGGGCGCAGGATATTTGTCATGATTAACCTCAACATTCATTGATCATGTAGGTGATCAATATAGCCCCACTGACTGAGGGGTTGGCACCCTACATGTGCTCCCTTCATACGACAACACCCTGTACAGTCAGAGTTGTTGATCCACCTCCCTGGAAACTGAAGCTCAGCGCATGGACATACCCGCAATCAGTCAACAACCAGTGAGAGGTCTCCATCCACAGCTCAGTTCCATGCAGGCAGTGGTGGGGGTGGGGGGATCGTGCTCGGCTATTTATGCACTGGCTCTGAGCTACACTTAGTGAAGCGATCCCTAAAACAACAGGGGCAACACTTTGAAATCGACCATCTTCCTAAATACCATCAATAGTATATTACTCCGCTATTTCAGCACCACAGGTGAAAGCCATCTTCAGGGGCGACCCTGAAGCCCCACTACATCCCCACACTTTTCCCTGACCCTTATCTTCCCCACAGACCTCAATGAGCTGCCCTCACCTCTGACTGACCCCACACAGAACATTTGCAAGGTCCTATACATTCCCCCACTGAATTCACATCCATCATTTCCTTTAAATTATTGTTTGAATGCAACTTCTCAAAAATTACTGTGAATGACGTCCACAGCTCTGGGATCAACAGTGGGGTATGACTAGGAAAGAAGGGCGCTGGGAACTGGAACTTAGTAGGCTGGCCCCATGACCACATGACTGACCACATGGCTCTGATCTGTGTCTCCACCCCGTCTCCTGCCCACAAGTTGATCGCCCAGCTCCATACTCAGGTGCACTGACTCTTTCCAGCGTTAGACAGTGCTGATTTCCATCCTCTGTTGCTCCACTGTCGTGCTCAGACCTGCACCTAGAGCACTGTACTCGTGGGTATTCATACAATTGGATGACAGACTCGTTCACATTCTGCCACTCCGATTTCATCAGGAAGCTGTGATTCCTGAGTAATATTTTCATGAGTCCTGAATTCCTCTGTTTACAGAAAAAACAAACTTCCTCCTGCCGGCTCTGCATGTGGCAGCACATGTGAACAAACACACATCTGACATGCTCTTCCGCAGCAGTACTTGCTGTCCTGCCAGCCCACAGCCACACGCACAGACCGCAGGTCTGAGGCACCCTGGCCTAGGAGAGGGGTGATGGAAAATTGCGCTCCTGTATACCATGCTTTCACCAAATCAGCTGAGTTAGAACAACTTGGGTCAAACTGAGGAATGGGATATAGTTATTTACTCTTTATTTATTTATTCATGTTTGTAAAGAAGTGACATCTGGATAGACAATGAGTTTAGTGTGTGTGTGTGTGTGTGTGTGTGTGTGTGTGTGTGTGTGTGTTTAATGTGATGTTAGTTGTCAGGATGTCCACATAATGATAAAGGCTTACAGGAATGAGACAGGAAAGGGCTACCAGGGATTGTCAGAGCAACCTATGGTCCTTTCCTGGGACAACAAGATTCTAAGGGAGAGAGAGAAGACAGCAGCCCAATAGGTGGAAGTTAAACCCACTTGCTTGTCCCCCCAGCGCAGATTTTCAGCTGATCTTCCAACGAGTGACCTGAACAATCACTGGAATCTCGGCTGATGTGAAGTTTTGAAGCCAAAGAGGAAGAGGAAGCTTTGCACCGTCCGGTAAGAGATTTTATAAGTTGAGGGGACAATACCCTGTGCAAGGCACCTGCAGCAGAGGAGAGACCAGACAGAAAATGCAGCTTAGTGGCCCCCTCCCCTCCTGGAGAGGGGGGTCCTGGTCCCACACAGGGAACCCCCCAACCCTAACCGGGAGAGACCTGGAAGGATATACAAAGTCTAGGAGACTGAGGCTGCACATGCACAGATAGCAGCACGTCCGTAACTGCAGTGCCAACTGGGAGAGTTCCAGAGAGAAACTATCTCCTAAAACGGCTGGAGGCACTGGCAGGCTGTGGACAGCCCTGACCAAAAGAGATTTTGTGCTCTGGGGGGAGGTGTAGCACATGGAGAGCCAGCCCATGGCTCAAAGCTGCAGTATGGGTGCCACACAGAGACATTTTTAAAGGGGGAGCTGAGACACAGCTAGGCAGAGACCCCATGCTCTCGCATGCACAGCAGCTCTACCAGCAAAGAAGCCAGAGTGAAAGCACAGGTCGGTCCCACTGAGTCCCGCTGCACAGGAAGCACAGAAAGCGCCATGGTAAAGGGATAGTGGGTCCCGACCCAGTGCAACTGGTGAGCAAGGGGGCTGCGCAGTGCAGAGAGCTCAGGTCTGAGGTACCTGTGAGAGCAGCAGGCTGGGAACTGCCAGGCCAGGAGCTGAGTGCCTGAGATTCGCTGCAGCCAGGCAGGTTCCCTCACAGGCTGGTGTGCCCAACCCCCACCTGCGGAATTGCAGGCTCTGCAGATCAGTGAGGACAGGCCCGGGAGCCCGCTGCTCAGTGCATATCTGCAAGGGAAAGAGGGAGAGGCTCTAAAAGGGCCCTTTCTGAAATTCTGTCAGACACGATGAGCTATGCTGGTTCCTCAGGCCCGGATCCACTGAAGCCAGCAAAGCAGAGAGGCTAGAGACAGGCGCAGCAAGGGTGGTTCGGGGCCCCACCCAGCCTTCCTGCTTATACAGGGCTGCCATCAGCACCAAGCAGGAAAGAGCTGACCCTCTTACGCAGACGGGCCAATCACGGGAAATGGACAGCTAATTCATCAGAAACTGTCCCTTACTGGAAATAATCTGGGACAGGCCAAGATGTGTGGCAGGGGGGCAGGAAAACACTGCCACCATCTTCCCTGAGGACTGAGAAATGCCTCCTGAGGGTGATCCAGGGATTCCACCCTCCCATTACACCAGAAGTCCCCTTTTAGAGGCAGGGGGAGGTAGTACTGGCAGTGCTCTGGAACATTACATGAACCACTCCTGGGCCTTGTGCTCCTGGAAAGCCAGCAGGGCAGAACAGTGGGGACCAGCCAGCCCTGAAGGAGACGGTCACAGACTGAGGGTCACTTGTAGCTCGGAACAGGCTGCTCAGGCTAGACTGGGACACTATCTGACATTACCAGGGGCAGATTCAGAAAGACAAGACGGCGGCAAAAACAAGACTCTGCTGAGACAAATTCCACCTCGGTCCTCATTATTTGCATTATTTTTTCTCCTGCATAGCTTTTTAACATTTTCTTTTTCCTTCAAGTTTGTTCCTACTATTTCACTATTTTTTTAATTTTAGTGTTATTTCAAATCTCATATTTTACTCCTCCCTTCTCTTTCTCCATTTTGCCTTCTTCTTCTTTTGTTTTAAATTTTATTTTTTTCCTTTCTATGCCTTGTTTCTATTCTGCACTCTTATTATTTCACCTCCCTCCCACCTCGCAAAACCATTTTCCTGCCATTGGTCATCTCATATTCTTTTTCCCTTTCTTGTAATATCCTTATTCTCTTTCCACCTTTGTTCCTTAGTTGTTGATATGGTGATGGTGGTTTCATTTCTTCAATTTTACTCCTAGATGTTCACTACTTTTGTAATTCAAATCTCAGATTGTACTGTTCCTCTCTCCTACTCCATTGTGCTTCCTCTTGCCCTTTCCTTTCTTTTGTGTTAAATTTTATTTTTTCTATCTCTCAGCCCATTTTTTGGGCTCCTTACTCTTATTATTTCTTCTCCCTCCATCCTCTTTCCTTTAGACAACTTATAATTTTTTTTCTGTCTTTTTCCTTCTTATTCTCTTTCCGCCTTTACTAACCTTTGCTCTTTTGTCATCGATATTGCTATGTTGGTTGTATTTCTTCAATTTTGTGCCTATTTTTTTCGCTAATTTCTTTAGTTCTTTTTTTTTTAACCTCATATTATACCCTCCCTTTTCTTACTACATTTGGCCTTCTTCCCTCCCTTTTTTATTCATGGTGTAAATTTTCATTCTTTCTTCAACTTGATTCTATGCCCTACTCTTACTATCTCTCCTCCCTATATACTATAAAATTTTTTTTCTGTTAGTCAACTCATACTCATTTTTCCTTTCTTATAAAAGTCTTAATCTCTTTCCACTTTCATTAATCTTTGCTCATTTGTTGATAGTGTGGTTGATAGTGTGGTTGTGGTTTGGGGTAATTTTTGCAGGTGTGGGTTTTGTTCCCTGGGTTATTTTGTTTTGTTCTGGCAGCACCTGTACAACAGCATAAAAGAGGTGATGGGCAGTGTGACCCACCATCGCCAGGCAGAGGGACCCAACAACCACCAAAGCAAAAAGAGGGCCCACATAAATGGCATGACGGGCATCCCAACAGCACCCAGCTCAGGAGATCGAAGAAAGTACACCACTGGGTCCCGCAGGTCTCCTGCTACAGAAGGCTACCCCGTGAAAACAGGCAGTCAAACAGAGCAATCTGATGTGCAGAAACAAACAAAAAGAGTCACCTAAAATGAGGAGACAAAGAAACAACGTCCAAGCAAAAGGAAAGGAGGAATCCACAGAAGGAGTGCTAAATGGAATTGAAGCAAGCGATCTATCAGACATAGAGTTCAAAATAATGGTTATAAGGATGCTCAAGGTATTTAATAAGAACTATAAGGAACTCTATGGGAGCTACAAGGACCTTAGTGGGAACTACATCAGCATGAAAAAAGACATAAAAACTATGAATAAGAGTCTGAAGGAAATTAAAAATACAATATCTAAAATGAAGACTACACCAGAAGGAATTAAAAGCAGGCTAGATGAAGCAGAGGGTTGAATCAATGAATTGGAAGACAAGGTAGAAAGAAACAGAGCAAGAAAATGAAAAAAGACTGAAACAGAATGCAGGACAACACAAAATGTAATAATATGAGCATCACAGAAATACCAGAAGAAGAAAAGAAGCAAGGGGTGAAAACACCTGTTGGAAAAGTAATGACAGAAAACTTCTCTAACTTGGTGAGGGCATAAGTCATGTAAGTCCAGAAAGCATGGAAAGTCCCAATCAAGGTGAACCCAAAGAGGCCCACTCCAAAACACATCATAAGTGAAATGGTAAAATTTAAAGACAAAAAGAGAATCATAAAGGTTGCAAGGGAGAAACACCTAGTAACATACAAGGGAGATCCAATAAGACTATCAGCTGGTTTCTCAACAGAAACACTACAAGCCAAATGGGAGTGGCATGAAACATTCAAAGTAATAAAAGGCAAAGGCCTGCAATCAAGACTACTCTACACAGCAAGACTCTCAGTTAAAATGGAAGGCAAAATGAGGAGCTTCTCGAAAAAGAAAAGAAAAGAAAAGAAAAGGTTGAAAGAGTACATCTCACCAAATCAGCATTGCAAGAGATGCCAAGGGACTGCCTTAAGAAGATGAAGAAAGGGGGTGGGAGGGCAAACACATGTACAAAGGGGAAAAAAATGGCAATGAATAAGTACCTATCAATAATAACCTTAATTGTAAATGGATTAAATCCTCCAATCAAAAGACACAGGGTAGCTCAAAGAATAAGAAAACTCAACCTGCATATATGTTGTCTACGAGCAACACAACTCAGAACAAATGATATACACAGGTTGAAATGAAGGGATGGAAAAAAACATTCCAAGCAAACAGGCATAAGTAAAAGGCTAGGGTACCAATACTTATATCAGACAAATCAGACTTCAAAACAAAGGTCATAACAAGAGACAAACAAGGTCACTACATAATAGTTAAAGGGGTAGTCCAACCAGAGGATATAACCCTTGTAAACATATGTGCACCCAACGCGGGAGCACCTAAATATATCAGGAGAATCTTGGAGGACTTCAAGAAAGAGAGTGACAGCAAATACAGTCATCATAAGGGATTTTAACACCACACTTTCAACAATGGACAGATCTTCCAAACAAAGAATCTACAAGGATGCAGGCACTGAATGACACTGTAGATCAAATGGACTTAACTGATATTTACATAACATTTCATGCCAAAGAAGCAAAATATACATTCTTTTCAATCATATATGGAACATTTTCAAAGACAGACCACAAGGTAGGATGCAAAATAAGCCTCAACAAATTCAAGAAAACTGAAATAATATCAAGCATCTTCTTGGGTTACAATGGCTTGAAATTAGAAACCAACCTCAAGGAAAATACTCAAAAATATTCAAATACATGGAGACTGAAAAACATGTGGATTAACAATGAGATCAAGGAAGAAATCAAAAAGTATCTGGAAACAGATGAAAATGAATACACAACAACCCAAATCCTATGGGACACTGCAAAGGCACTCCTGAGAGGGAAGTTCACAGCAATACAGGCCTACCTAAAGAAGACAGAAAAGTTTCAAATAAACAACCTAACTCTACATCTACAAGAACTAGAAGAACAACAACAAACAAAGCACAGAGCAAGTAGAAGGACAGAAATAACCACAATTAGGGCAGAATTAAATGACACAGAGAACAATTCAAAGGATGAACGAATCCAGGTGTTGGTCCGTTGAAAAGATAATCAAAATTGACAAACCTTTAACCAGACTCATCAAGAAAAAAAGAGAAGACCCAAATAAATAAAACCAGAAACAAAAAAGGAGAAGTTACAACCAATACCACAGAAATACAAAGGACTGCATGAAATTACTATGAACAACAGTATGCCAAGAAATTTGAAAACCTGGGCAAAATCAACAAATTTCTAGAAACATACAACCTTCCAAAATTGAATCAAGAAGCAGTGGAAAGCCTGAATGGCCCAGTAACAACTAGTGAAATTGAAGCAGTGATCAAAATACTTTCAGGACACTAAAACCCTGGACCAGATGGCTTCACAGGTGAATTTCACAAAGTATTCAAAGAAGAACTAGCTCCTATCCTTCTCAAGCTATTCCAAAAAGAGTCAAGAAGGCTCCCACACTCTTTTTACAAGGCCAGTATTATTCTAATTCCAAAACCAGGTAAAGACACAACAAAGAAAGAAAACTAAAGTCCAATATCTCTGATGAACACAGAGGCTAAAATCCTCAACAAAATATTGGCAATCTGGATCCAGCAATACTTAAAAAGATCATATACCATGATCAAGTGGTATCCATCCAGGGATGCAAAAATGGTACAATATTTGCAAATCAATAAACAAAATACACCACATAAACAAAATGAGGGACAAAAACCACAGGATCATATCAATAGATGCTGAAAAAGCATTTGACAAAATAAGTGTTTTATTACCTAGCAAAGTGGGAACAGAAGGAGCATACCTCAACATAATAAAGGCCTTATATGAGAAACCTACAGCCAACATCATACTCAATGGGTTAAAACTAAAAGCTTTCCCCTTAAGATCAGGATCAAGACAAGGGTGTCTGCTTTCACCACTCTTATTCAACATAGTACTGGAAGTTCCAGCCACAGTGATCAGACAAAGAAAAAGAATTAAAAGGTATCCAAATCGGAAAAAAGGAAGTAAATCTGTCATTATTTGCAGATGACATGATAGTATACGTAGTAAACCCTATGTCTCCACCAAAAAACTATTAAACCTAATAAGTGAATTTGGCAAAAAATGGGATACAAAGTCAATATTCAGAAATTGATGGCATTTTTGTACAACAATGAAATATCAGAAACAGAAACTAGGAAAAAGATCCTGTTTACTATAGCAATAAGAAAAATAAAGTACCTATGAATAAATTTTACCAAGGAGGTAAAAGACCTGTACTCAGAAAACTACAGAACACTGAAGAATGAAATTAAGGAAGACATAAATAAATGGAAGCATCTACCATGTTCATGCATTGGAAGAATTAACATCATTCAAAATGTCTATACTACCCAAAGCAATCTACAGATTCAATGTGATCTCTATTTTAATGGCACCCTGGCTTGTGTTGCTCAGTGGATTGGGCACTGGACTGCAAACCAAAAGGTCACCAGTTTGATTCCCAGTCAGGGCACATGTTTGAGTTGTGGGCCAGGTTCCTGGTTGGGAGCATGCAAGAGGCAACTGGTCAATGTCTCTCTCACACATCGATGCTTCTCTTACTCTTTCTCCTTCCCTTCCTGTCTCTTTAAAATAAATAAAATCATTAAAATTAAAAAATAAAATAAAATAAAATACCAGTGGCATATTTCACAGATCTAGAATATTTCAAAAATTTATATGGAACCAATAAAGACCCCAAACGGCCTCAGCAATCTTGAGAAAGCGGAACAAAGCAGGAAGGGTCACAATACCTGATATCAAATTATACTACAAAGCCTCTGTAATCAAAACAGTCTGGTACTGGCATAAGAAAAGACACACAGATCAATGGAAGAGAATAAAGAGCCCAGAACTAAACCCAAGCCTCTTTGGTCAATTTATATTTGACAAAGAGGGCAGGAACATAATATGGAGTAAAAATAGCCTCTTCAACAAATGATATTGGGAGAACTGGACTGGTACATCCAAAAAAATGAAACTACACCACCAACTTACACCATAGCACTTACAACATACACCAGAATAAACTCAAAATGGATAAAAGTCTGAAATATGTTGTGACACCATAAATGTCCTGGAAGAAAACATAAGCAGAAAAAATTTAAATATCCCACATAGCAATATTTGTGCCAATATATCTCCTAGGGCAAGGGAAATAAAGGAAAAAATTAACAAATGAGACGGTATTAAATTAAAAAGTTTCTGCATGGCTAAAGAAATCATCATCAAAATGAAAAGGGAGCCGACCATATGGGAGAACATTTTCACCAATGATACATCAGACAAAGGTTTAACCTCCAAAACATATAAAGAATTCATATGACTCAACACCAGGAAGACAAACAATCCAATTAAAAAATGGGCAAAGGACCTGAACAGTCACTTCTCCAAGAATGACATACAGATGGACCATAGATATATGAAGAGATGCTCAACAACCCTAGCCATCAAAGAGATGCAAATTAAAACCACATTGAGATATCACCCCACACCTGTCAGAATGGCCATCATTAATAAATCAACAAATAACAAGTGCTTGGGAGGATGTGGAGAAGAAGGAACCCTAGTGCACTGTTAGTGGGAATGTAGACTAGTGCGGCCACTGTAGAAAACAGAATGGAATTTCCTCAAAAAACTAAAAATGGAACTGCCTTTTGACCCAGCAAATTCACTACTGGGATTATATCCTAAGAATCCTGAAACACCAATTCAAAAGAACTTATGCACCCCTATGTTCATAGGGGCACTATTTACAGTAGCCAAGTGCTGAAAACAGCCTAAATGCCAATCGGTAGATGAGTGGTCAAAAAACTGTGGTACAGTTACACAATGGAATACTACAAAGCAGAAAGAAAGAAGGAACTCCGACCTTTGTGACAGCATGGATGGAACTGGAGAATATTACGCTTATTGAAATAAGCCAGGTGGTGAAAGACCAATATCATATGACCTCACCTATAGGAGGAACCTAATGAACACAATAAACTAACAAGCAAAATAGAACCAGAGGCGTGGAAACATGGAACTGACTGACAGCGGTCCGAGGGGCGGGGGTATGGGGATAATGGTGGAAAGAGGGGGAAGGGACTAGTGAAAGAACATGTATGAGTGACTCACGGGCATGGACAACGGTATGGGGATTTACTGTGCGGGAAGGCTGGGCAAAGGAGGGTAAAGGGGGAAAAATTGAGACAACTTTAATAGAATAACAATAAAAAAAGATTCTTAGGGAAAAGGATAATGAAAGATTTTATTATTTTCCTCTAAGCTTAATGTTAACTCATATTCCACATATTGTATACAAAATTGCGATGAACTTGTTTCATTGTTGATAATTTAACTCTAGGTTCTACTAATCCTCAGACAGCTTTCCTCATGCTCAAACACAGTTAAGGCTCATGGAACAATGACTTGAAAGTTGAAGCAGAGGCCATTTTTAAAGAATGGAAATGCTCCAATCTATTTATATTCTCTATAGTTGTGCCCTTTCTGGAATGTCACATAACTGGGATCACACAGCAAGTGGCCTTTTCAGACTGGCTTCCTTCATTTAGCAGCATCCACCATCCTGATCCTGTGTGATCATCATGCTCATTCTGTCTTAATGACAGTTTCCTGTTCTTGGCGAAGTGGTTCCTTCACTCACTCACTCATGGAGGATTCCTCAGCCCGCGTTTGCTGTTTATGAATAAAGCTGCTGTAAATGTTCACGTGCGACTTGTATGTGGACAACAGCTTGCAGATCAGCTGGGTAAACATCTCAGGGCTCACCTGCTGGGTCCTAGGGTAAAACTGCTCTCAACTTTGTGAGGAGGAGGAGGAACATGGGGCAAGGGGGAACTAAGGGGAGAAACTGGCAGGCACCGCCTCAGGTGATCAAGGCCCACATCCTTGGGAGTCATGGGCACTAGCTATACCCTTGACATGATGTCGCCAGCAGGGCTTCACCCATGACCTTCCTCCCACATCCACAACACTGTTGGGTCACGAGAGAAACATCAGACAAATCCCTATTGCAGAACATTCCAAAAAACACCAACCAGTTATCCTCCGAACTGTCAAAGTCACCAAGAAGAAAAGTCTGCAGGAGCTAAGAAGACATCACCACTAAATGTCACATGGTATCCTGGATGGGCTCCTGGTACAGAAAAAGGCCATTAGGGGAAAATGAGGTTCAGGAAAAGTATAGACCTTGCTTAGTAATAATGCACCTGTCTGGGTTTATTGGTTGTGACAAACGGGTCATGCTGATGTGAGATGTTCGTGAGAGCAACCAGGTTGGGGCCTGAGGGAGCTCTGGGCCACTGTCACAACTTTTCTAAACTGTTCTAAAATTAAATTTTTTAATATGGAAATATATTTCATTTGAAAAGAAAAGTACTTCCATGAATTCTTTATGCTTTTGAGCTAAAAAGATTGACCCCAGATTTAGCCATTAAGGTAACAAAATGCAAAAACTGCATGATTTGCAGTGTCTGCTCTATGAGGCCCAGGAAAGTTCAGGGTCGTATTGTTGGCCATAAGTAATGGAAGGCTAGGACTAAGATCCAGGTCCCCTGCTGCTGCCCTCACAACAGAGAGTCCTGCTGCCTCAGTAACAGCATGATTCTTAAGTGGCTTATGGATCTATGTCACGTGAGGGTCTGCTGGTGGACTCAACTGCCTGTCCCAGCACTCACTGTCTCAACCAAGACCGCTGCGGCCACCACCTCCTCCTCCACCTCCCTGATACACGTCCCGTGGGTACAGTTAAAGTAGCACCGCCATTTACTACCTTCCTCTCGGGGTTCCTGCTCCATTTTCCTGAACAGGACAACAGCCCCACAGATGTGCCCTCCTGAGTTTATGCTCCAGAACTTGGATGACCTAGGTCGTTGCTGGGTCTCCAGGTCTGGTGGCCTCACAATGTCCACCTGGATCCCACAGCCGTAGCCTGACAAGGTTGTGGGTCAAACAGAGCCGCTCAGCCCTGCTCACTCTACTGACCATCAGACTCACTGAAAAACACATTCACAGAGCTTATTCCATCTTTATGGGATGGAGGACATTACGTGACAGGCTAGTGATGAACCAGAAGAGATCATCACCTTGGAATTCCTGGGGAGAAGCATGATTCCTTCTCTGAGGGAAGGTAGAGGCCTCAGAAGTAGTAAAACAAGGACAATTTACTACTGGGGGGGAGTCAGATTAACCTCTTGGTGGCCATTAGTATGTTATGACAGGTCGTCAGGTTTACTAGTGATCAGTGATTTGAGATAATGGGACAAGAGAGCAGACATATGAGAAGGCTGGAACGCAGCACAGTGATAACCTGGGGGGTGGTGACAGAGGCACTTTTTCAGGAGGAAGCTCGAAAGAATGCCACAGTGATGCGATCCTGGGTTCCAGGAACCTCCGCAATTTTATTCCAAGTTTAGAGACTGGATCAGAGTGGACTTGGATGGAGACGCTCTCCCAGCCCTGGGGCTCACCAGGCCCTGGCATCTCACTTTCCTCACCCTCCTCTCTACAGGAAAGATGTTTCCTAGGGTAAAAGCTCTCAATTCACAGCAACAGGAAGAGAAGGAACAACCAACATGAAGTGTCTATGATATCCCAGCACTAAGGAACCCAGGGGGTGAGCATGACTAAGCAATGATCGGACAAAACAAAAGCCAATTTACAGCGCTGGTATTCCGTAGCATAACAGATTCATCTTGGGGGATCTTTAAAACATTATCGATAACTAGTATTTGCTGAATTCTTAACTAGACTCCACCTAGAGTGGCAAAATCCATGAGGGAAGCTTCCTGTGAGTGTCCCCAAATTAGAGATACGGAAAACGGGCTTCTGGAAAGGCCAAGTTATGAACCGGACTGACTCCCACCTCTGTCGTCCCCCAGCCCCAGACCCGACTCTGCGTTCTGGAGTCTCACAAGGACTCGGTTTGCTTTTTAAGATGATTATTTGATCATAAGATCAATTTTCTTCTTTCCGAAACTTCCTATTTCCCCTGAATATACATGCACTACTTAACCACAGGGGCGCGGCTGTGTGCCCATGAAGAGCAGTTCCCTCTCAGGTATGATTTTTGCAATACTCCGCTCCACTCTGGGACCCTGTGGCAGCCTCGGGGATACAGAAAAGCTAAAAGGTGGTTGGCATTTTAAACATTAGAGCTAGTTGAGCAATCAAGATAAATTGAACAAATTCTCTTCTATTGAAATGCAGACAAAAGACTAGAAGGAGAAGGAAAAAAACACCAATGAGAAAGCAAAGAATCATGCCTTAATATGGTATAAAAATAGCTGAAGGTTTCAGATGCCTCTGCATACCTATGGGTTTAAATTCAGCATTATTATCTGTCTACTCTGAGGCTGTCTGATCAAACCTTTGTTAAAGATTGATGGTAACTATATTGACAAAATGCCAACATTCATCATTCTGAGATGGTGATACCACAGGGCAAGATGTCCTTAATCCTGCAAAGGCACAAAACACACCCCTCTTTCCAACCCTGCTTTCTTCATCAAAACCCGGTATTTTCTCCTGGATATTAAACATAGCAAAGTCAAATCTATTATCCTTCAAGACACATGTTCAACATCAACTCGCTCATCCAACTTTAAGATGCACTTAACTCTGCATTGCTACTCTCAGCACACACGCACAGCTGTTCCTGGAACCCGGGGTCTTCTAAACAGCATGTGCCCTTCCGTGGGTGGCTGCGGCTCCTCCCACCACTAGGGGGCAGTTAGAGCAACAGGGAGCCTTATCAATAGGACATCCTTAGGAGCAACCAGGACAGTGTGAGGAATTCACAGGGAGCCTTACTGCCTGCAAGCTCTTAATAGGGAAGCCCAGGACCTCTTCGGCTGCTGCACAACTAATTTTCAAAGGCTCAGCTAATGTGGGGCTGGCAGATTAAACAGTAACATGTGAGAAGAATTGTGTGCCGTATTTTTTTTTTTTATGGAAAACGTCATTTACCAAACAACCCTAATCTTAGATTCAATGTAAAATAACTAACAACACTGTTTCCAAACCAACGGGCTACTACTGCACACCTCTTACAGAAAAGTGAAAGAGAAAAAGCCTGGCATTTACTTTTAATTTACAGTACCACCACTTACGCCCCCTTGCACAGTGCACAAACACAACTGCTCTAAAAATTATCAAATGTAACACATTTAAGGACATATATTATTCATTATAAGGGGCAGTTCGACCTGGTTCTAACCTCTGTGCCACAACAATCAGGGTCAGAACACATGAAAATGAGCCAGTTCCCCAGTGACACCCTTTCTTTTCCTCATACGGGCAGGAATAATATGTACACTGGCCACATCATGAGTGAGAAAAATGGCTCAGTTTGTTTCATATCACTCTGAATGTCACATACTTGAATCCCCACAGAAATCTGCCCAGGCTGAGGAACTACAGCTTCCTGTTACCTTTCATTAGATTCAGACAGTCCGACCGGGAATACACATTTTATTCCCGTCATTAAATATTACCTCCCTCCGCAGGCTCACTAAAAATCCGAGTTATTATTCGACATGTCCAGTATTTAAGGCAACAGACCCTGTCCCAGTTAAGGACAATAAGTGGTCAAATGTCCCCACTTGCTGGCGCTCACTAGTAGTTAGAATGTCAGCAGTGGTCAGCACAGTTCTGCGTGTCTTTCCCATCACTGTCTATGAAAGCTTCCCGGCCTCCCCGAGCGGCACTTTCTGCTAACACCTGACTGCTAACAAAACTCTCAAGCTCTGGGGGCCAAGCCGCACTGCCTGTAAGCCGCACCACTCACTGTCCTGGTCCTTTCAAAAGTGGCTTCTTCCAGGGACTCCCCTTTGAGTCTCAAGGCTCTGGGACTCCCATCTTCATGGGCACTGCTGCTTCTTTGTCACCAGTGCTTTCCCTACAATGTACATTCCAGGCCCTCTTGGCCTCACAAGTCCCTGTTCCCAACGTCTGCATCTGGGTAAGGGCTTCCACATAATAAATGCCAACACTCACACATTAGCATCTATTCCACTGGACCTGAGGCTGGGAGTCTACATATCGTCATTTCAGACAACTGTGCTTGCCTAGGGGAATTTCTTCCCATTGTGGAAGTGAAAGAGATAGATTCTAAGGGCCTGCAATGACCTCATTTCTGTAGCTAAGCAACCACCACGCTGCCCAAAAAAAAAACACACAGGAAAAAAAACAAAAAAGCATTTTTTAACATCTTCCTTCTCTACGAACTGAATGTAATTTAATTTTTTCATGTCCACATTTTCAACAGTTCCCACCTGGTGAGCATGCAAATACTAATTTCAAAAACAAAAACAAAACCAAGTTGTTTCATAATTTTAATATTTAGCACTATCATTATTAAGTAATAATTATCTCAAAAGATACAACATAGTATTGTCATATTCACAAATTGATTGTCACATATTATCTAATGTAAAGAAATGTTTCATTTCATGTTTCTGATCTGAAAAAAAAATGAACTGATTTCTGGCACAGAGATAAACATTAATTTTGTAACTATGCAAAATGCCTCAAGAAAAGTTGGCAATGTAATCTCATTAGTTCTTTAAAGTGTTGCAACACAGCTAAGTTTTAGCAGTAATTTGTCTATAATTAAAATTTTCACAAAACCTTTAAATTTTCGATACTGAAAGAATAACTACAAATGGATATAAAATTCTAAACGGAAGAGTTCACACTTAGGATAATTTGGGCTGATAATTTTAACATGTGCGTAGGTTATTATTTACTCTGCTGAAGCATATCCCTCTCTACTGCAAGACTGATTTTCATACATCAGCCGGTTTTGGGTAAGGGAAGGGAGCTTTGAAAGATGTCAGAATACCTAAATATAAGAACTCAGCCCTCAAAAAAGCTGTAAATACCCTCCCAGGGATCACACAGCAAGTTTCTCATCTGCTTTCAGTGCAACAGACAGAGGTTCACTCCTATCTCTACACACAATAGAAAACATTCACCCCCTTGATACAGGAAACTCCTAGATCTACTAACACTGCACTAGCACAAAACTGATTAACGGGCTTGTATGAAGAGCTCTGCCACGAGAGTATGACATTGAGAAGCTACTGATGAACGGACACATAGATCAATGGAACAGAATAGAGAGCCTAGAAATGAACCCATGTCTTTTGTGGTCAATTAATATTCAACAAAGGCAAAGGTATAAAATGGGGTAAAATATAGCCTCTTTGGGTGTTGGGACATCTAGACAGCTACATGTAAAAAAATAAAACTCGACCATCAACTTACACCATACACAAAAATAAACTCAAGGTGGATAAAGGACTTAAATATAAGTCGCAAAACCATAAAAGTCCTAAAGGAGAACATAGGCAGGAACATCTCAGATGTTCCACGCAGCTATATTTTCACCAAAATGTCCCCTAGAGCAAGGGACATAAAGGAAAGAATAAACAAGTGGGACTTCATCAAGTTAAAAAGTTTTTGCACGACTAAAGAAAACACTAGCAAAATGAAAAGAGAATGAACTGTATGAGAAAATATATTTGCCAATGATACATCTGACAAGGGTTTAATCTCCAAAATATATAAAGAGCTCACACAACTCCACTCTCAGAAGACAAACCACCTAACTAAGAAATGGGCAAAGGCCCTAAACAGACACTTCCCCAAGGAGGACATACACAGGGCCCAGAGACATATGAAAGAATGCTCAACATCACTAGCCACCAGAGAGATGCAAATTAAAACCACAGTGAGATACCACCTCACACCTGTCAGAATGGCCATCATAAACAAATCAGCAAACAACAAGTGCTGGCGAGGTTGTGGAGAAAAGGGAACCCTAGTGCACTGCTGGTGGGAATGCAGACTGGTGCTGCCACTGTGGAAAACAGTATGGAATTACCTCAGAAAACTAAAAATGGAACTGCCTTTTGACCTAGCAATTCCACTGCTGGGATTACACCCTAAAAATCTGGAAACACCAATTCAAAAGAACCTATGCACCCCAATGTTCATAGCAATACAATTTACAATAGCCAGGTGTTGGGAGCAACCTAGGTGCCCATCAGTAAATGAGTAGATCAAAAACCTGCAGTACACTTACACGATGGAATATTACACAGCAGAAAGGAAGAAGGAGTTTTTACCTTCTGCAGTAGTGTGGATGGAACTGGAGAGCATTATGCTAAGTGAAATAAGCCAGGCGGTAAAAGACAGATAACATATGATCTCACCTATAAGTGGAGGCTAATTAACAGAACAAACAAGCAAGTAAAATGTAACTGCAGACATCAGAGTGAAGAACAAACTGAAAGAGAACAGAAGAGAGAGGGGAGGGGAAGATGGGAAGCGGGAAAGGTGATCAAGGAACATATATGGGGACTCCTGGACAAAGTTAAGAGGGGGTGGGGTCGAGGGCAGGGAGGGGTGAGTGGTGGGGGAAAATGGACAAAACTGTACTTGAACAACAATAAAAAAAATTTTTTTAAGAAAAAAAAAAGAAGATGATACTGATGCTCAAAACTAAATTCCTTTGATTGGGAGGTGGTACATCTCAGGGAACAGCTAACTTGACAGAATAGCTCCACTTCCAAGTTCAAAGGAAGCTGGGCAGTTTTCCTAAGCCACTGGAGGAAAGGGGTCTATTCCCTCTTGCTGTCTGGGGCCCACCCATTACAGGACGAGAGTGTGAGGAACAGCTCCCAGAGGGTAAAGGTGGGTTCCCCCAGTCCCCCTGCTATGTCAGGACGTACAGAGCAGCATAGGGCGGGAAGGAGAGAAAGGCTTCCAACCTTAAAAACTTGACCCACTTTCCTTGGAAATCAGTGAAGACATCATTTACTCTGACCAGCTTAGCGACACCCCAGCAGATGGAGGAATTTTTCAATATCAGACCCCATTTCCTGCACAGTGAACGTGCCAGGCAGAACTCGATAGCTGTCCCTTGTCCCTGCTTTAAAATCCGCTGTAGATCACCAAGCTGATCATGAGTCATACTTCAGCTTGACGTACATTTTCATGGAGCCTGGAATAGGAGCGCAAGTGTGGCGTCACCCTCCTCCCACAACTGTGGGAGAGAAAAGCAGACGGGGGGAACAGGACACGCATTCTTGAGCGACACAAGGGATGCTGACTTTGGTCATTCTGCATGCCCCCTGCATGTTACTTACATTCTGCCAGATCTATCAGCACACCCTCAGCTTTCAGGCTAAACAGTAACACAGGCTTATCAATGTGCTTATTCCCCCAAAATCAGGGGCAAATTCAGATTTGAAGTGAATATGAGTTATATTAACTCAGAATCTCAACAGAAGAGAAACACAGAAAGCAGAAGGAAGAGACGCACCCAAAAAGGGCAATTCCTCCAATGGGGCAGTGGCTATGGCTTTAGGGGTTTTCTTGGCAACCTGGACAAAAAAGACACATAAGCCACCAGTTATTTTCTGTCAATAGAAAGTATGCCTGCTGGCCCACAAGGACATGCCTTTATTTGGAAATAACCCCAAGAGGCAAGCACCATGGCTCTTGAATAAGCAAGGGCATGGTGTCTTCAAAATGCCCTACGCATGACAGGAGGCCACATTGTAACTCCCGCTTTTTAGGAGTCTATGAGGACAGACTCACACAGGGCCTTCTGAGGTCACCACAGGACAAGGCCACATCCAGCCTGTCCTAGACAAGGTTTGAATCTCAGGGCATCTGAACTGAGTTCCAGAATCCTCCATCGAAACCAACACAAATTCCTGCTCTGCAAAGCACTATCCGTAACCTCGAAAGGAGCTGTCTACAACCCTTTCCAGGGAAGGAGTAATTCACCCCTGCCAGAGGCTCTTTCCTCACCCTGGTGACTTTAAAAGAATGCAGAGTCCAGATGTGCTGGGGCAAATACCTGGGGTGCCTGAATCCACTGAAATATTCTAAGGGTGAACTCAGCCATCCCACTATACATGTAGCTCTCTTAAGTGACAGCTGGGTGCTGAATTCCCTTCCCATTCCCACCTCCATGGCACCACATTTCACGGACATGTCCCCAGCTTGCCAGCCCATTCTCTTTCCCTGGAATACCTCTCCCTCTGTCTCCATGTATGTATTGTATCATCAAGTCTAATCTCACCAACCATACCATTAATCTACCACTAAGATCAAGAACCTGGGACATCCCTGGATTACAAAATGTGTCCCATTTCACAGAAGCTATATAACAAACAAAAAACAAAAAACAAAAAAACCACCTAACAAAAGGAAGAGGGGTTGAGAAGGCCTAAAATCTCGGGTTTTTCACCACGAAGATTTCTTCCCACCACAACCCTGTGCTCCTTCTCCACGACCCTCCCACTCCCCAGCTACGGTCTTATCACACCTGGTCGGAGAGCTCTTGAGCACAGAGTTCACTTCCACCTGTTTACAGTACTCACCCAAGAAAACAGGTGTTCAATATAAGCTTCTCGTTGGTGATGGTGACAAAAAGAACAACTCATTATATCCAGACTGTGAGGGACAAAAGAAAGGAGCTACGGCCTTTTGAGAGATGATACTGAATGTTCATCATCGCTGTCGATCAGAGTCAAAACAAAGTACTCCAAGCAAATTTGTCACTAGTGGAGAGGCGGCGCTTTCTTTTGATTGACAGCTTACAAGCCCTCCTATATTACTCTGAATTTATTTCAAGGCAACCCCATTTGTGCTGACATAAAAGGTCACCTTGTTAATAACCAGTAGCCATCTGACAGCTGCTTGTCAACAGTAAGCCAGCATGTCCTGCAACACTTGGGTGACATCTGAAAGTCAAAGGGAACCACAGAAACCTGCTCCATGCAATTTTCCTGAAAATATAACATCATGACATGAGAGAAGTTGTGCTATTCCTACATCCCACGTAAAATTCAAACACAACACCGACACCTCCGTAACCTTTGCCGAGCATGGTTTGGGGGCAGACAGAGGGAATTTTACAGGTCAAGAAAATCACCAGTATCCACTGGCTCCCAAATCAGGTCACCCACACAACTCCGTGTGATCCTATGAGGGGCTGCAGTGCTGGGAGACGCTCAGGCCCTAAGCGGACTGTAAGCAATGGTTCTTCTTTTGCCCCCTAGTACTGAACTCCCTGCAATACTGTTAGTGCCCTGCACTGCCTGACAGTCCTAGAACAAGTGATGGTATCAGAGACCTGACAACTGTGTGTACCCAAATAGCACTCTCCATCTGACCCTGAAGCCCAGTGTCTGGGGCACGAGGGCACTGCCCCCCACTCCCGGGCAAGGTGTCTCAGTCTGCAGCTCCCATCTCCTGTCCGGCAGCACTTATGTCCAGCAGTGGTCTGTCTCCTAGAGAACTGAGTTTGGAGGGAAAGTAATATCCAGTAAGTTAGGAATCTACAAACAGGATGACTCACTGTCCTAAAGACAGTGATAGCTGCTCTTCTCATCCACGAGAGGCCTCCAGAATTGGTCTAAAATTCCTGCTCTCCTCTCCTTGGATAAAAAAAATTCTGATTCCAACAACCTGTCCCTCATTCCCCTTCTGCTTCAAGCAAGCAGTTATTTCTATTAAAAAAAAAAAGAAGGCTCATTTTAGATTGATTCACTCTAAGTTTGTCTAAAGCCTATTTCATTACTTTTTTCCCACATTGACATTGGTCTTTTTCCTAGGAAACCCACAGGGATCTGTGAGCTCAGGTTCTGCACATGAAGCTAGTTGTGGACTTCTCAATCTGCTTAACTAGAACCACTTCTCTGTCTGCTTTGCTAATAATAGGTATATTTTTTCCTTAAGAGCCATCCTCCCTTGAAGCCCAACTCTTCTGATCCAACCCCAGCCATGATCACTGGTCCAGGTAACCAGGCCTGCAGTGATCAGCACTGACACTCTCATGGCGACGGGGTAGGGGCCGGTTCTGCGGTGTTATTCCGCCTTCCCCACAGCTCGCTGTCCAGGGGCCTGACTGGAAGTTGAGGAGAGCATGCTGGGACTGCCGCAGCTGTGCAGTGAGCAGAAAGGAGGAGCGAGGGGTGAGGAGGCTGGGGGACGCATGGGAGAGGCAGCACCATGGATGGGAAATCAGAGAAAGCCAGGGGTGGATGGTAGCACTAAGCCACTAAATAGAGTCAAACCCAAAACTTGAACCACTTCTGAAGTTTACAGGCTAGTGACCTACTCATTCAATCACAGATTCATCCTGCAAGTGTCCCTATGTGCAGCCCCTGCCACTGGCAGTGCCAATAAACAAAATAGGCGTATCCCTCCTGCCCAGACCTGCATTCCACTGGGAAGACAGACAGACAAGCCACTCTGACCACTAAGCACATCACATGTCTCAGAAGAGGTACCATTTAGACAGGGCAGTGGCAGGGCCTCTCAGGGGCCTGATACATCAGCTTCACTGTCAAAGCCAGTCTCAATCAGGACTTGTCACTCAAAGAAATCTAACCCTCCCACTTATCTGTGAGTGCATGGAAGACAGAAACAGTCTCTTGCTGTCTTTAACCCTCTTTCTCTGCCTATATCCAGTCGGAAATGCAGTCTGGGGTTGGTCTCCTCTCCTCTCCACCAAGACTGGTTCTCACACCAAGCTGTGACTGGGACATTCTGGATGCAGAGTCTCCTGTCACAAGCCTTAATTTTCATGCTGAGGTTCTTGAAAGAGTAGCTTATACCCCAGGGAGGCTGGACTGCAGACACCCCTGGGACCTATCTGGTGCTATTCTGAGCAACCAACTGCTTCCAGAGTGGCTGGAGATGAACTGCTGTCTCCAAAAACTTAAATGTGCTGTGTAAAACCAAGAATGTGGGGGGAGGCGATGCATGAAGTCCAGAGTCAGATTTGAAAGAGGGGTTGAAAGGTCAGTATGAGATGACAGAAAAATCTTGCAACTACCCTCATCATCATAAAGTAAAATCATTGTAACTTAGATGTGTATCTGACCAAAAATAGAGAAAATTCCATAAAAAACAAAGAACATTTTTAAAAAACTATAAACAAGGAAGTTTTTAAAATCTGATAATCACACTAATCGCACTGACAACAGATCTCTGAATCAGATTATTATCCTCCAATTCTATATGGAGATTAAAATTTTAAGGCCTAACAAAGTTCTCTGAAGTGTCCACATTTTATTTTTAAAACTAAGGATGCATTACCTCTTCCCTCTCTAAATTTCTATTTGAATAATCTCTTTTGCTCAGAAATTCTAAAACTTGCCAACTTGATATTCAACATTAACTATCTCCATTTGCAGGTATATTATTATAATATAGAGAGGGAAAACTCTAACAACCTACCAAAAAATTGCTAGAATAAACAAATTCGGTAAAGTTGCGAAATATAAAATATGGAAAAACTAGTTGCCTTTCAATACACCAATTAGAAGCTATCAGAGAAAATAAAGAAATAATCCCATTTACACTCTATTAAAAATAATAAAATACCCAGGAATAAATTTAAACAAGGAGGTGAAAGACCCACACACTGAAAGCTGAAAGAAGTTGAAGAAAACATACATAAACAGAAAGATATTCTGTGCTCATGGATTGCAAGAATTGTATTGTTAAAATGTCCCTACTATGCAAAGCAATCTACAGATTGAATATAACCCGAAAATTCCAATGGCATTTTCAAAGAAATAGAACAATCCTAAAATTTGTGTAAAACCACCAAGAACCTTGATGGCCAAAGCAGTTTTAAGAAAGAACAGAGCAAAAGGCATTACACTATCTGATATCAAGCTTTATTACAAGGCTACAGTAATCAAAACATATGGTATTGGCAGAAAAACGGACATACAGATCAATGGAACAGAAAGGGAAACCCAAGATAAACTTATGCCTAATGTGGCTAATTCATGACAAAGAAACCAAGAATAAACAATGGAGAAAGGACAGTCTCTTCAATGTACGGTGTTAAGAAAAGTGGTCAGCCACATGCAGAAGAGTGAAACTAGACTTCCACCTCACCAGAAACAAAAATTAACTCAAAATGGATTAAAGATCTGCACATAATACTTGAAAGCATAAAACTCCTAGGGAAAAAAAATGGGATGTAAGCTCCTTGACATTGGTCTTGGTGATGACTTTTTGAATGATAGCAAAAAACAAAGGTAACAAAAGCAAAAAATAAACAAGTAGGGCTAAATTAAACTAAAAAGCCTCTACACAGCAAAGGAAACCATCAACAAAATGAAAAGGCAACCTACGAAATGAGAGAAAAGATTTGTAAATCATATATCTGATAAGTGGGTAATATCCAGTATACGAGGTCTCTCTGGAAAAAGTCCAGCCATTGTTAATGTAACGAAAACAGTCTGCGTGACATCTGTGTAACCTGGCAGCCAAGGAGTGGACTGGAATGTGCATTTGTGAACAATGACAACTTCACTGTACTAGTCAGTGGGTGTGGCAGATGCCGCTGAGTGAGTATGTGTACTGTGTGGCTGTTGCATTCAAAATGATTGAGCGAGTAGAGCAATGAATCTGCCTCAAATTTTTGTGTTAGCTTGAACATTCCTCCATGGAAACTATTTGGATGATTCAGGAGGCCGCAGTTGTGGGCAACTGGTGACGGGCAGCTTCATCACAACAACATGCCCACTCATGCACCAGGGCTCATGCAGAGTTTTTTGGCAAAACATCAAATCACTCAGGTGACTCAGCTCTACTACAGTCCGGATTTGGCACCCTGTGACTGTTGGCTTTTCCCAAAATTAAAATCACCTGTGAAAGGGAAGCAAGTTTAGACCATCTGTGAGACTCAGGAAAATACCACAGGGCAGCGGATGGTGGTTGGGAGAACTGTGTGAGGTCCCAAGGTGCCTACTTTGAAGGGGTCTGAGGCATCACTGTCCTCTGTACAATGTTTCTTCTATCTTGTACCTTCTTCCATAAATGTCTCTATTTTTCATGTTACATTGTTGGATACCTTCTGGACAGGCCTGAAGAACTCATACAACTCAGTAGCAAAACAAAACAATCCAATTGCAAACTTGGCAGAGGATCTGACTAGACATTTTTCCAAAGACATACAAATGGCCAACAGGTACATGATGCTCAACATCACTAATCATCACGGAAATGCAAATCAAAACCACAATGAGATCATTTCACTCCTGTTGCAATGAACATTGTAAAAAAATAATAATAATAATAGTTGTTGGTGAAGCTGTGGAGAAAAATAAAACTGTGCACTGTTGGTAGGAATGTAAACTGATGCAACCACTATAGTAAACGCTATTGATATTCCTCAAAAAAAAATTAAATACACAGTTATCATATGACCCAGCAATTCCCTTTCTGGGTTTATATCTAAAGGAAATAAAATCAGCATCTTAAAGAGATATCTCCACCCCCATGTTCACTGTGCCATTATTTTAAAATAGATAAGACACAGAAATAAACTAAGTGTCCATCAATAGACAAATGGATAAATAAAATGTGATATATATGTACATTTAAACACACATACACACAAAATGGAATATTATTCAGCCATAAAAAAGAAGGAAACTCTGCCATTTGCAACAATATGGATAGATATTAAGGGCATTATGCTAAATGAGGTCAGACAGAGAAAGACAAACACCAAAATATCATATGATTTCATTTATGTGTGGAATCTAATATATATATATTATATATATATTATATATATAATATATATATATAAAAAACAAAATTCCAACTCAGAAACAGAGAACAAATTGGTGGTTGCCAGAGGCAAGGGGTTGTTGAGGGGTTTAGGAGGTACAAACTTCCAGGGATAAAATAACTCCTGGGAATTTAATGTGCAGCGTTGTGGCTCTAGTTAACAATACTGTATGGTATATTTGAAAGGTATCTAAAGAGTAAATTTTAAAATTTCTCATCACAAGAAAAAAAACTGTAACTATGTATGGTGAAGGGTATTGACTTATTGTAGTGACAATTTTGCAACATATACATATATTGAATCATCATATTGTACACCTGAAACTAATATGTCTTATGTTAATTTTTCTCAATATAAAATAATTTTTTAAAAAATAAGAAGGTGGGTTTACACATTTGTTTGAAGCAATCCAGATGGTCTACATATAAAGCTTAAGACAGAATTATATTTCCAACGTCAGAAGATCAAGACTGAATCTAGGATATTGTGAATAAGATCACTTGGCACAGTTTTGATATTAAATATATTTCACGAATCTGTGATTTGGGTGCCATTAAACATGACATCCTCATGAAAGATAATCAAGTCTAAAATACATAAAACCATTCTTAATGAGCCACGGTCCTTAAAAACCAAAGCATAATATCTTAGTTGACAAATCATTTTATATTTACATTTTAATTTTGTATTTTCAATTTCTAAAGCTCCTAAGACCTCAAGCTGAAATAAAATTTGACTGACACAAGCCATCTCCAAGTCACAAGCAGCTGTTCAAAATGTAGTTTTTGATGGAAATGTTTATAAACATAGACAAAATCCCCTGCAGATTACAAAGGCTGGTGCAACCTATAACAAACTGAAAATAAGTGGGTTCTGATGAACAACAGTAAAAAACAATACAGGAAAGATATGGTAACCGGAGGGGAGGAGGGAGGGGGATAATGGGAAAAGGAGGGGAAGGGTCATCAAGGAACATGCATAAAGGACCCATCATCAAAGCCAAATGGGGGAAGGGTTGAGGGTAGGAGGTGGGGAGGGGTGGGGATGGGGAAAGTGGCAGAGGGGAAATGTTGACATGGGGATGATGGGATGGGGTGCAGGGTGGAGGGGATAAAGGTTAGAAAAAATGAGACAACTGTAATAGTATAATCAATAAAATATACAAAAATAAAATAAAAAATAAAAAATAAAAGCAAATGAAAAAGAAAAAATAAATAAATAAAAATTTTTAAAGATACTTATTACTAAAGAAAATGACAAAGGTCCATGCTGTTTCTTATTCAGAGCACCAGAGCTTTTGCAATGTCTTTTCAACTACAATAAGGTAAGTAGACAGAATGAAACAACATTTTGAAGGGGACCATGGCTGCTGCACAGGGCTTCAGACGTTTCTCTAACTGTACATGAAAACAGACATCTTTCTTGCCTACCTATGAGAGGTAAGTAAAAGCAGAAGAACACCTTAAAATGGCTTTGTAAGTTGAAAAAGAAAAGCCAGGAAAATGGAATCAACCCTGACCACCTGTTATAAACTAGGCAGCTCACATTTATCTGACAATTATCCGACATCAGGTATTTAGTCCAGGAATTCAGACTCAAGAGTTGACATGACTTGTCAAGATCAGTGGTTCTTGAACCCAGGCTGGATGGTCCCCAATTCTGACTCAGTAGGGCTAAGCCCAGGAACCTTCATTTTCAAGAAGTCCTGGATGAGCCGCTGCCCAGTTATGTCATCTATCATAGCCAAGGAGAACACCCCTGCTCCACATCCTCGTTTCTCTGTAAGACTTGGTGCTTTGAATTTCCTTAATTGCTGACGTGAGTTGTCTTGCATTTTTTAAATTTACAGATTGAATGAAAGAAGAATGACAGAGAGGGGACTGTAGAGCTTATGGAAGCCTGTAGAAGTTTACCTAAAATAAGAATTAACTGGGGTATGAGCTGTCAAATATAAAGAAAATTCAGGAAAATACAGAATACGGCAAACTCCTTTCATGGAAGGTGCACTTTGCAAATAACCCCACATAGTTACCATCAACCCAAAGAAGTTCAATTTCTATTTGGAAAGCTTGTCAGAGGTGCTTGTTAGAGTAGCACAGAGGTGCTGTGCCACTGTTTTTAAGCTAAATGCATAATCCAGATGTTTATATTTATACCACCACGAAATACCTTTCACACAACTGCAACTGCCCACGTATAGCTCAGGACCGACATGCGACACCTATATTATAATATCCATTATTCTTCATCTAGTCCCACTCACTAAAAAACTAAAATGCCATCAAGTTTCTCAACTCAAAATTAATTTCAATAAAATTAGTTTTATGACATTTTTAGAGATAAAATTGTTTTTCCCCAAAGTTTGCCAAATATAATGGATTTCACAATAAAAGTACGTTCTCTCTAAATTCTGTTTCTTTTTTTTAAAAGATTTTATTTACTTATATTTAGAGAGAGGATAAGGAGGGTAGAAAGACAGGGAGAGAAACAGCAATGTGTGGTTACCTCTTGCACACTCCCAACTGGGGACCTGGCCTGCAGCCCAGGTATGTGCTCTGACTGGGAATCTAACTGGTGACCCTTTGGTTCACAGACCAGGGTTCAACCCACTGAGCCACACCAGACAGGACTAAATTCCCTACTTTCAAGGCATCTACACTCATGGCTTTAACTATTTCTACATGAATCACTTCCAACAGACACCTCAAAATACCAAAATCCACACTCTAAAGGCAAAACTCTCCAAAGTTTTATGCCTATTCCTCTTCGTTCTGCTGGGGCACCTTTTGAGTCACTGCTCTGAGGCAAGATCCATCCCACACCTGTCCCCAAATGAATGATCTTTGTGCTTCTGGCATGACTTATGGGGGCAAGTAATCAAAAAACAAGAATAAAAAGACTTAGTTTTTAATTCTCTTTCTATTCACAGCAAGTGTGTTTGGCAGTAACTTCCACAGAATAGAATCGTACGACAAACACTCCACAGAATAGCAACAACTATGTGGATATAAATACAGATGCAGACACAAGTATGAAAGGCCAGGCTAAACCAGACTGAGAAACGCATGCCAACTGGTGGCACTCCCGAAATAGGCAGTAAGTGTTGGCTGATAGGAAATGTTATGAGATCAATACAGTAGTCAGCCTAGAACAATAAGCTCTCTCATCTTTACAGTACCAAGTCAATAAGGATGTTAAGTCCGCTTTAAAAGAAAAAGGTGAAACTTAAGAGTATAGTAATCAATCTTTTTCTTCTCATTCTTGTTCACTGTGCCAGCTGCAGTGGCTGTTCTTCCAGTGCTATGGCTATACCACGCCCCTCGGTTAAGCAGAAGATGGTCACGCGAATGAGCTCTTGCCGTGGGATGTGAGCACACGTGCTGGGTGCCACTCTGGTCCAAATCCTCAGGACAACAAGCATGCCAGCCTCTCATCCTCAACTGCACAGAGGAGGAGGGGCCTTAGGACATGCAGAGCAGTGATGCGGAACCTGAGTCCCTGGATAACCATGGAGCAGGGTCATCAGCCTTATATGAGAGAGAAAAACTTTGTTCCTTAAGCTGCTATATCATGGAGCGTCTCTGTCACAACACGCTACTTTACCCTAATACACCAGCTATCTACACCTTTACTTAACAATGCCATAATTAAATAAGAACAAATTGAAATTCACATATATTACAAATTTATCCACCATATGTGATCCAGAAATTCCACTTCTGGGTACACTCCCAAAAGAACTGAAAGCAAGGTCCCAAAGAGCTACCTGTACACCACGTTCACAGCAGCATTACTCACAGTCGCTAATACAGGGACGTAATCTCAGTGTCCATCAATGGATGAGTAACAGAATGTGGCATGTATATGCAACGCAATATCATGCAGCTATAGGAAGGGAAGAAATTCTGACACATACCACAACATGAATGAACCTTGAGGTCATTATGCTAAGAGAAAATCAGACAGTCACAAAAAGACAAATACCATAAGATTCTACTTATATAAGGTATGCAGAGTAGTAAAAATCAAAGAAACAGAAAGTAGAATGGTGGTTGCCAGGGACTGGGGTGGGAGAGAATGAGGATTTCTTGTTTAATGGATATAGAGTTTCAGTTTTACAAGATTAAATAAGCTATATGGGCAGGGATGGTGGTGATACATTCAATATCACTGAACTGTATACTTAAAGATGATTAAGATGGTAAATTTGGTATTATGTGTATTTGCCACAATAAAAAAAAAGGAAGAAAAGAAATGTACTGTTGATTTTATTCACATCAAAAACCCACTGTGGTTAATATTTTAGATTCAGGTAACATGACTTTTTGCTGGAGATACACACTGTGTTTTTACTGCACAACCATCTTTGAGTTGCGGGTACCGCACAGATGGAGGCTGTATAGTAACGGCACATCACAGCTAAGGCACGGTAACATTTCCAGGTGCGGGATGGCTCTCTGTCATATGCCCCATTCCTCACCCAGCTGACACCCAACCACAGCCCCAGAGAGTCCTTCCCTTGTCCATGCGTGACTCCACTGCCTGTTCACCGACCCACAACAGCAAGGCCACATGAATACCCCAGGAGGTCAGGAAACACAATGCTGACACTTTCCCGTGGTGGTGCTGAGTGGGAAAAACAACAATGATTAGCTGCAAAAATGTCACTGCAGGTCTCAAATGTGAAACCACCACGCGATCCCACACGCAGGCCGTGCCTTGTCCCGCGCAGATGCAACTCAGCTGTGGTCCTCTTGCCACGCATCCTGCTGTTTCCAAATGAACAGAAAACTGGATTAAAATACTGAAAACAACAGGAACAAACATGGTCAACAGCTTCCAAGGTGCACAAACTTCACGTGTCACAGGACACCTTTGTGAAGACCAGCCGGAAGGAGTCGCACTGCCGTGAAATCAGTCAGATCGGATTCTAAGCTCTCTAGCAGCCAGGGCAGGATGACTCAACGCACGAATGTCTCTGTGGCCTGTAAACTCTCTTCTGTTCATCACAGAAATGTACTACCCCATTTCCCACATCCAGGCATCCTCACTTGCAGCCTCTGCTCCCTGCCGTCCACGGCGCACCTCGGGTCTGCTGAGCACCCTCAGTGTCTACAAACGACGCTGTTTAATTTTAAAAAAAGAAGAAAACTTCATTTCTTATTATTTTTAATTCTTAATTCCAACTTACAGAGCATGAGGGTGTTTCTATCTTAGAAGAAGACAGAAGTGAAGGGGAAGGGAGAAAAGGGAAACCCTACCAATTCTGGGTGTTTGTTCCAAAGACCAGTTACTGTCACAACAAATCAGCCTCCTCAGTGTTTCGGTGCCCACCCACTTGTTTTGTTTTGTTTTCCTTAAAGGACACAAAAGTTATTTCTTCACACAGACGGCAGATGATTACACTATATTTTACTCATGTTTAGGTATCGAGTAGCTGACTACACACTCCAAAAGGGAAATAATAGGGAAAGAAGGAAAAAACATCAGAAGTATCATAAACACGGACATAAGGAGCAATGTGGACAGGTGTGCTGGTAGGGAAAAGCAACAACTGGCCACTTTAGTTTTGTTTTTTATTTTCCATTAAATAGTCATGTAGCACAGGGTATGTCGCTGATCCTCTTTAAGTGAAATCTTTTAAGATTTTCCTGGCTATTTTAAATTGGTGAGTTCTACGAAAAGGCAAAGACCATGCTAGCCACATTTCCCTGCTAGTAAGTGAATCCTTATTTACCGCTCACTGCAGGGCTGGCAGATCATTATCCTGTTACCCTGCCCTCACCACTATTCAGCCTCTGCGATATGAGTTACACTTCAGTATTGCGAAAGCTTTGCAAACAATGCCAGGCCATTTGCTTCTTACCTTGAGAGACCCCTAGGCCAAGTCTGCTGTATCTGCCAGGCCAAGCGATAGCCACATATAAATGACAGCCCAGAAATTCCTGACCTGCTACTGTGGATGGTATTTCATTCCATGGTGTAATTCTGCTGCGCGCGATTAGATATAACAGGTCACAATAGATTAAAAGGTGTTGGAAACTAATGCATTTCTCAGATAGCAAGTGGGGTGTGAGATGGGCTTATGAGGTCCTTGGTTATTTGCTTTGGGCTGAATTCAAAACAGCTCTTGGGCTCCTGGGGACAAACATCTAGAGATCCTGATGGGATTCTGGCTTTATTTAGAGAAAAATCACCAAATGCCCATTGCACAATCGTTCTTATCAGAACCTGAGGTCAAAGAAAAGGGAAAAATAACAGGGTGACAGAGATGTGACTTCGAGGTTAGAAGGGGCTGACCAATGTGCTTGCGGGGGCAGGAGAGGCAGAGCATCGCTACGAGTTCGAAATCACGGTAATAAGTAAATTAGAAAAATGAACGGCTTTTACTACAACTGGACAGAAACAGGGCATTCTACATGCTGGTAACCAAGTAACGACCCAGCGTTTCCTGAGCCCCCATACCAGGAGGCTGCTGTCCCGCACGCACACGCCTGAAGTCAATCAGGCCGGAGCAGTGCCAGCCAACAGCAGAGAGGGTGCTTCCACCAGCCAGGTCTGGATCAAAGGAAACTTGTCGTGTGTAAGGAAGTCTTGGTCTGGTGCAGTTTTGGGGAAATCAGGATGCAACCAGTGTTACATCCTCTGTGAGGACTACAAGGTCTGCGAACTTCAGAGGCAAAGAAGGTGCGGTGGGACCAAAGGTTCTGAAGGTCTCAACGGCAAAGCCTCAGCTACCCTCCGATATCAAGACAATGACTCTTTGGGAGGAAGCAATCAATCATGTGACCATCCCTAATAACTACAAGGGGTCGCCCAAGTGTGTGGGGCTCCTGGCCATGTGTGACCACAAATGCTAAATGTTGTGACAGGATTTAAAGAATAGGCTGTTACCAGTTATAATTCTATAACTTATTTTACAGATAAATTGGGCGATTACAGGGTTCCCCAAGGCTCCATAAGGATCAGCCTAGGACCTATAGGCTAGAATGCAGAGAATCAACCACTCTTAGTGCTTTAATTTCTGAGCTAAATGATGAAATGCACTTTTTAAACCAGAAGGATACCTTAGGCCATCTAGTGCATCTTCTTGCAGAAAAGGGAGCCTCTTTCAAAACATTCTTGTCCAAGGGCCAGTTCCCTACCTGCTCTCAGATCAAGAGCCCGTGATCTCACTGTTGGGACAGGTGCACATCCAATAAAGTCCTAAGAGTTGCCTCCTGGAACCTTCATTGGTTTACTGTAGCCCCTCTCTGGAGGGCACAGGATCCCCCCACCTGTCACTCCTTGTGGGACAGGGCCCATCTCACAGGAGAAGGCCCAGGACATCCACCTCCCCAGGTCTGAGGAGATGAACTAGAAACTTCACTTCTGCTAGGGTGATCTGTCACTGTATTTTCTTACTGGCTAACAAAATAGCGAAGTTATGTAGAGCCACCAAAACAGTCAGGTTTTTCCTACTTAAAAGATCTCCCCATCTTTGCCCAATTAGCACTGATATTTCTTAACTTAAATTAAGATAATTGAGCGTGACCATGTGAACTTCACCATGTAGATCTCCACTGGCTCTGACAGCTCAGAGAGATTTCTCTGACTATATCGTTTCCATGTTAATAGCTAAGAAGGGGTCAGAACTAACCCTCCCCCTCATAAATCCTAGTAGTAAATGGAATAAAATCCTATGGCAGCTGAGGAGAGAGAGATGTCTGAAAGGGTGGTGAAATAAAAAGTGTAGTAAAATTCTGATGTTTAAACCATACTAGCAAGGAGCAACAGAGTTAAACGGTGGCAGAGTAGAAGAATTTATCTCACACCACCTCCCAGAGCCAAGCTGAAAATAAAAATAAAGAGGGGAACATCCACCAGAAATAAATGGCTGAAGACTACCTGAAGAGGAGATATTTAACCAAGGACGGGCAGAAACCACCTTGAGACTGGTAGAAAGGGCAAGGACGTGACGGGGGCCAACGTTACTTTCATGGGCGGCAGGCCAAGGTGGCTGCACGGCTGCGGAAGCTTCCCCCGGGGAGAAGTGAAGCCTGGACCTCAGACCAGGCTCCAAGGCACAGAGTACCAGTGCCAGGAACACCTGTTCACACAGCATCCAGCAGCAAAAGCTGGGGGGTTTTTGCCCACCAACCCACCAGAGAGAAACAGTGCCTGCTGGAGACAAAGCCACCTTTTTTCCTTTTTTTGTTTTTTTGCTTTCTTTTGTTCTAAGGAGCCAATGTACAGGTTTTGCATTCCCAGCCACTCACCTTTGGCTCGGGAGTAAGGGAGGGCAACACAGTCTGGAGTCGTGGGAGAGGAATCTGGAGTGGGAGGCTTGGAGGAGAGGTGTGGGGGAGCAGTGGCTGGGTTCCCAGTGCTGGGATATAACACCACACCACAGTAGCCACTTTTCTTGAGAAGAGCAAGCCCCTCCAAGGGGAAAAACAATTATCTCACCCTATAGGAAACCACTGACACCAGCCTCTGGAATCCCTCTCACCCCACTCTGCATAATTTAAAAAAAATTTTTTTCTTTCTCCCCTCCTTTTCCCTAACTTGCATCTTATTCCCTGCTGAGGAGACAGCAACACAGGCAGACTCAGGGGTGTTAGAGACTGTCTTTAGGGCATGGCCGCTCCACACTTTTTCCCAGGAACCAGACCGGTGCTTCCCCCTCACCAGAGAGCCTAGGAACACCCTCCCAGTTTCCAGCAAACCAAGCTAGGGGCTCTGGAAGCCCCACACATTATCCTATTAGGGGTTTTGCCCTGCAGAGTTCAGGGAAGTAACCTGGGACAGACTCAGACATGTGAACACACCTACCATCTTCTCTGAAGTCTGAACAGAACCTCCCACAGGAGACCCACGGGTCCCCATCCTTCCGATCCCACCAGAAGCCCTCTCAGAAACAGACAGGTGAGCAGCTGGACCAAACTAACAGCAGGACCACAGGCAGAGGCAGGTGAAGGAGGTTCTGGTAATGCCTTCAGTTCTTAGTTGATCCACCCCTGAGTGCTGTGCTGATAAAAAGCCAGACTTAGAGAGCAGAGAGGCCCATCCCGGATGCAGCCAAGCCCAAAGATCACTTGTAGCTTTGAACAGGCTTCCTAGAGCTGGACTGAACAGCATCAGACATTGGTTTGCACCAACTGCAGACAACATCAGAGTTGTATACGGAGGGAGAGCCCAGCAGGCAAACACTAAACTCTACTGAGACAAATTCCACTTTATTCTTTTTCGCTAGGTTTTCTGTCACATAGCTTTATATCGTTTTTTTCTTCAATTTTTTCTTATTTTTCTCTATTTTTTCCTTTCAAATCTTGTAGTCTACAACCCCCCTTTTATTACTTCATTTTGCTTTCTTTCTCCTTTTTCTTATTTTATCCCCCCCCCTTTTTTTGAGGCATCCCTGTTCCTATTCCTTACTCTTATTGTTTCTCCTCCCTCTGTCCTCTCATAATCATTCTTACTTCCTTTGGTATTATCATATTATTGTTTTTCTTACTCTACTTCTCTTTCCACTTTTATTATTCTTTGCTCCTTTATCATTGACTTTGCTGTCTTGTTTTTTTTTTTGTTTGTTTTTTTTGCTTGCATTGGTTTTATTTTCTGTGTTGTTTTTGCTTTGTTACGTCAGCTCCGGTACAACAGCATACAAGACATGATGGGGGTTGAGCTCCCCAGTCAGCCAACCAGAGGGGAGAACCCACCAATGAAGAGGCCAACAACAATCAAGGTCCAAATATAACATAAGCCACACAAGGGGCATTCCTAGAACATCCAACTCGGAAGATCAAGGAGGAGGTTGCACCACTGAGTCCCATAGAACTCCTACCACATAAGGCCACCCCATGAAGACAGGGAGTCAAACCAGATCTGTCTAACACATAGAAACAAACAAAAAGTGTCAGCTAAAATGAGAAGAGAAAGAAACAACCCCCAAATGAAAAAAAGGAGGAATCCCCAGAAAAAGAGTTAACTGAAATTGAGGCAAGCAAATTATCAGACATAGAGTTCAAAGCAATGATTATAAGGATGCTCAAAGAACTTAGACCTATGGAGAACTTGGTGGGAACGATATCAGCAAGAAGGATATAGAAACCTTGAATAAGAACCAGTTGAAAATCAAGAACGCAGTATCTGTAATGAAGAACACACAAGAAGGAATTAAAAGCAGGCTAGATGAAGCAGAGGATCAAATCAGCAACTTGGAAGGCAAGGTAGAAAAACACACCCAGTCAGGTCAACCAAAAGAAAAATGACTTAAAAAGAATGAGGATGATTTAAAGGAACTTTGGGACAACATGAAATGTAACAGTATCCATATCCGAGAAGAAGAAAGTGAGCAAGGGATAGGAAACCTGTTTAAAGAAATAATGACACAAAATTTCTCTAGCCTCGTGAAGGAAAAAGACACACAAGTTCAGGAAGCACAGACAGTCCCAATCAAGGGGAACCAAAAGAGACCCACACCAAGACACATCATAATTAAATAGCAAAGTTTAAAGACAAAGGGAGGATCTTACAGACAGCAAGACAGAAATGGACAGTGCCTATAAGGGAGCTCCAATAAGACTGTCGGCTGATTTCTACACAGAAACACTTCAGGCCAGAGGGAATCGCAGGATGTTTTTACAGTAATGAAAACCAAAAAGAAGAAATAAAAGGCATTCATATTGGAAAGGTTTAAGTAAAACTGTCATTTTTCACAGATCACATGATATTGTGTATAGAAAACCCTATAGGCTCCACCAAGAAACTACTAGACCTAATAAATGAATTTGGCAAATTTGACAAAATCGATACTCAGATATTGATGTCATTTCTATATACCAATAATGAACTATCAGAAAGAGAAACTAAAATAACAATCCCTCTTACTATTGCAACATTAACAACAACAAAAAACCCAAAAAAAGAGGAACCTAGGAATAAATGTAACCAAAGAGGTAAAAGACCTATATTCGGAAAACTATAGGACACTGAAGAAAGAAACTGAAGAAGATTCAAATAAATGGAAGAATTTACTGTGTTCATAGATTGGAAGTATTAATATCATTAAAATGTCCATACTACCCAAAGCAATCTACAGATTCAATGTAATTCCTATCAAGATTCCAAAGAAGTATTTCACAGATCTAAAACAAATATTCCAAAAATTTATATGGAACCAAAAAGGACTCCGAATAGCCTCAGCAATCTTGAGAAAGAACAACAAAGTTGGAGGCATCACAGTGCCTAATATCAAGCTACACTACGAGGCCACTGTAATCAAAACAGTCTGGTACTGGCATAAGAACAGACAGATAGATCAATGGAACAGAATACAGAGCCCAGAAATAAACCCACGACTTTACGGTCAATTAATATTTGACAAAGGAGGCAAGAACATACAATGATGGTACGTAAAGATAATTTCTTCAATACATGGTGTTGGGAGAACAGGACTAGTACATGTGAAAAAATGAAACGAGACCACCAACTTACACCATACACTAGAATAAACTCAAAATGGATAAAAGACTTCATATAAGCAAGTACCATAAAAATTCTACAGGAAAATATAGGAAGTAAAATTGCAGATATCTTGCATAGCAACATTTTTGCCAATATATCTCTTAGGGCAAAGGAAACAAAGGAAAAAATAAACAAATAGGACTACATCAAATTAAAAAGCTTCTGCACAGCTAAAGAAACTATGGGCAAAATGAAAGGGGAACCCAATGTATGTGACAGCATACTGAGTTGGCCAAAAAGTCCATATGGTTTTTTCTATACAATAAAAAACATATTTTTTTTCATTTTCACCAATGGCTTTATTGATTTGTATATTTTGAGTATGTCAGCTATCTCCCACGTGCTATCATGTTAATCGTTCTCAATTCATGTCTTGATTTGATCACTATCAACTTTAACTGGCCTACCTAACAGTAGAGCATCATTCAGCAATAAATCTCCAACACAAATATTTGCAAACCACTTTTGACATGTTCAATCAGTCACAGCACCTTCCCCATACACTGCACAAATCTTTTTTTACCTCTCAGTTGCATCTTTACCTTTCTTGAGATAGTAAAGCATAATATGCCAAAAATGTTGCATATTTTCTTCCATCTTCAATATTAAAAAGGCTACATAAAAATTCACCATTTTGACAAGCTTTTTTGAAAATTCATGCTTATATGGCAGCTGTCACAATACAATCTAACAAAATTGTTTCAAATGAAGTTAAAGAAAACTAAGTGCTATTAGAGCCATCTTATAGAAAAAAAAATAACTTTTTGACCAAACCAATATTTGTCAATGATACACTGAACAAGAATTTAATCTCCAAAACATATCAAGAACTCACATGACTCAATAGCAGGAAGACAACAACCCAATTAAAAAATGGGCAAAGGACCTGAATAGACACTTTGCCAAGGAGGACATACAGATGGCCCAGAGACATATTTAAAAAATGCTCAACATCACTAGCAATCAAAGAGATGCAAATGAAAACCACAAGGAGATACCACCTCACATCTGCTAAAATGGCTATCATTAGTAAATCAACAATAAACAAGTGCTAGCAAGGATGTGGAGAAAGGGGAACCCTAGTGCACTATTGGTGGGAATGCGAACTGGGGCAACCGTTCTGGAAAACAGTATGGAGTTTCCTCACAGAATTAAAAATGGAACTGCCTTTTGACCCAGCAATTTCACTGCTGGGAATATGTCCAAAGAATCCTTAAACACAAATTCAAAAGAATATGTGCGCCCCTATGTTCACTGCAGCCTTATTTACAACAGCCAAGATTTGGAAAAAGCCCAAGTGTCCATCAGGAGATGAGTGGATAAAAAAGCTGCAGTACATTTACACAATGGAATACTACGCCACAGTAAAAAAGGAATTCTTAACCTTTTGCAGCAGCATGAATGGAACTGGAGATTATGCTAAGTGAAATAAGCCAGGCAGTGACAGACAAATACCACATGACCTCACTTACAACTGGACTCTAAGGCACAAAATAAACTAATATGCAAAACAGAATCAGAGGCACAGAAACAAGGAACAGAGAGCTGTAGTAGGGGAGGGGAAGGGGGAGTGCTGGCTGAAAGAAGGTGAAGGGATTATACAAAGGACATACATGCATCACCAATGGACATGAACAATGGTGTGGGGATTGACTGTAGGAAGGCGGGTGCTGGGGGAAAGGGGGGAACTGGTGAAAAATTGGGACACTGTAATAGCATAAACAGTAAAAAAAAATTTTTAATCACATCATCAAAAATTGTAAGCAGCAATATAGTTACTTCCCTGAACATCTAGCTGCTACATTAACTTCAAGTGAAGTTACCAGATTCCACATGGAGTCAATACTGCAACTGGTTGCATGCAATTTAACTGAGCCATGGTGATTAATGAACAAAGGAAGTGTTCAAGTCCTTTCAAATAGTATGCTCTTTCCCACAGGTTAGAGAGACTCCTAAATACTGTTTATGCCACCATGTTCATCAAATGTTCCCTTCTGCATAGGCCCAGAGATGCAACCATGTAGAATTACAAAACACTGCATTATAGAATTCCAGAGAAACTGAGGGTTTGATATAACAAAACACTTTAAACCCTTTCTAAGAGTTTACACACCATGTATTGCAAACTCACTTCCTTAGTGATTGATATGAAGTGGGAAGAGGCTATAATGCTGACACGTTGCAGGAGAGATGGCAGTTACCCCTCACTGGTGCCATTCTTCTGTGTCGGGAGTAACAGAAACTTCACGACTCTGTTGGGCACATGTTTCCCACGGACTCTCAATCAGGCGAGGCCTTGTGATCAAGAATGAACTATGGGACTGCGAGAACTGCAGGCACAGTTCTGATGTCGTGGGGTCACGCAGTCCTACCCCCTTTCTCTCTTTCCTGATGGCCGGGCCTGAGGCAGGTGACAGAGCAGTGACTGAGGGGAACCTAGCTCCTAGGAGACCCCAGTGACACCAACCTGCCTCCCACCTGCTGGAGTAAAGACTTACAGAGAGAGATCTCTACCTAGGACCTCAATTACCAATAAATAAGTAAGTAAGTAAGTAAATAAATAAATAAAGGCTTCCATTAATTGCTTTTGAAAAACTCAGAGGAAAATATGACATGGGTTTCTTGTTGACTGACGGCATCTCAATTATCTGGGAGTTTTGGGTCAAATGATACCCTAACAGAAGGAAACCAAAGCCTGTTATTTAGGAGACTGACTTCCAGCCCACGTCTACCTCTGAAGCACCACGTGGCTGCAGGATTACTTTATGTCACAGTATTTCGCACCTGCTGGGTGACTTTCAGTTACAATCCTTCTTACAAAACAGTTAAGAAGCCCATTTGTGGAGGTGGGGTGGTAGAAGTCATACCTGCTATTCCAGCTGAAGCCCCTCAGAGCCCCGAGGGGCTTCATGCAAACCTTCAGCATGTCCCTTGAGTTGTAGCAGGTTCCTATGAACAAGAGCAGTGCTCAGCACACGCGGCCAGGCCTTGGTAAGGCATTCTGCCCCCAGCGTCCCCCTCCCCCACCCGACATCAGAGTCAGGACTGACGAGAAGGCAAACAGGCTGTAGAGAAAGGAGCTGAGATAATCTGAGGTGGTGGGCCCTGCCAAACCCAAATTTCTAACTGCCATTTGACCTAATTTCTTCAAGGGTCTTTAAGTTAACAAACACTGAATCAATGTGTCAGATTCCTCATAGAACAGAAACTTTACCATGAGGCCGACACCTGGTTACAGATTCTTCCTTGCACGTCCCATAGGTTGTTTCTCTACGTATTTTACCTTGAGCTGAAAGCCGTTGCTGTGCTAATGCTCTGAGTGAGGCAGGACATCTAAACACAAGTGGAGACAGTCAGAATGACCGCACCACGGGACTTTATAGATGACCACAATTCTCATTAATTCCTTTATTCCTGTTCACTGGTTATTACCATTTTTAATGACGAGATAAAATGGTTTGGTCCGATAGGAGAAAAACTGGAGGCTTGTGTGGGCTCTGACCACCTGACTGACACCTCACTCAAACCTTCCAAGTTGGCTGCTGAGCAGAGCACCTGGGTTTGTTCAAGGAATCACTGGTGTTCACTCAGGAAGTGTGACATCTTGCATCACACTTGCTAGAGTGGTAGGTTCTTTGAATTAAAGGCTTTACTCAAAGGACAAACTGCGTATGTATGTATTTTCTGTTCATGCCATATTTTCAACATTTATCTCCCATTCCTCATGTACACTTGCATCCTGAAGCATTGACTGTGTGCAAAGAATACTTCCAGATGAATGATATAATAGTTTCCTGGGATCGCCATAAAAATTACCACAAACTGAGTGGCTTAACCACCATAAATCTATTCTTTCACAGTTCTAGAGGCAGGAAGTCCAAAACCGAGGTGTCAGATGGGCCATGCTACCGCCACAGCCACGAGGCAGTCTTCTTTCTGCTTCTTTCAACATCTCGTGACCCCCAGTATTCCTTGACTTGTGACTGAATCATGCTAATCTCTGCTTCATCTTCTCGTGACCTTTTTCTGTGTTTGTGTCTCAAAATTCTTCCTTCTTTATTTTTTTAACCAGAACATTTATTGCATGACTAACAACTGAAATCATTAAGATGAACTGGATGCTGCAACAGCTGCCCTCTCAGGTGTAGGTATCATTCCTTCACGGAATCCATGCCTGAACTGGTGGTATACAATTTTTAGCTGTCTCATCCAATCAGTCTGGGTGGTGTTTTGTCATTTAGCGTTGGTACTCCAGTTACACTTCCTCTTCAGGGTAGCCACACTTGCCACAAGTGGACTTCTTCTGCAGGTGGTAGGCCTTCCCGCCACAGCAGCGGCAAAGCATGTGTCTTGTTGTAGCGCTTTCTGAACAATGACGGTCCCTTCATCATCCTGCTTCTGCGAACAAGGCCAAAGAGCCCCTCCTCTTTCTTTAATAAGGACACTAGTCCTAGATCCAGGATGGCGTCATTTGAGTTCCTTACATCTGCAAAAACCCTATTTCATTTCTTTTTTTAACCTCACCTGAGGATAAAAAAATCCTCACTTATTTTAGTGAGACAGGAAGGGAGAAAGGGTGAAGGTAGAGTGGGGCAAGAGGGGGAGAGGGGGAAGGAGGGAGGGGAGAGAGAAGGAAAGAGGGAGAGAGAGAAACATCAATGTGAGAGAGAAATATGAATCAGTTGCCTCCTGCACAAGCTCTGACCAGGGACCGAACTCACAACCTAGGTGTGTGCCCTGACCAGGAACTGAACCCACAGCATTTTGGTGTAAAGGGACCACACTCCAACCAACTGAGCCACCTGGCCAGGGCAAAAACAACACAAAACAATTTCTCAATAAGGTAACATTCACAGGTGCCAGGACATGACTTACCTTTTGGGAGGACATAATTTAACCCACAACAGATGCTGGTAAGGGATTTTGAATTCTGTAATTCTAACCCTGGTGAGCTGTGACAGCCCCATGAGAGGTGCTAAGACAGAGACAGCCGTGTACTATTTGTGGAAGTCTAATCTATGACTCAGTTTTTACTGATTAAACATCCTCCCAGGATGTGGCTTCTACATGGACAGAAAAGGGAAAGCGTGTGAAATTGGAAGAGGGAAGGTGAAGATCTGAAACTGTTTTCTTTTCCTTGAGTTACCATGGTCCTATTTTCAATTCTCAAGTATTTCAAAGGCCCCATTTAAAAATCTTCAGTTAACACATATCAATTTTTCATTCTTTGTTTTTCCAGGATGTATTACACATGCCATTAGAAGAACCACTCATTTTGTAATGAGAGGAGATAACTTTCAGTATCTAGGTATCGACACTGAGTCTCACTCAACCCTTCATCACCGGCACTGGTCATTAACAGGCTTAGTCAGCCTTTGTTAAACGCCCACCAGGTGGCCTGGAAGAGCTCACCCAGCTTAAGAGAAGGGGCCCCAGCCCCATGTCACAGTCTGATTTACCTCCAAAAGAGGGGATATGGGGCTTGATCACGTAACACACACACTATCTAACTTAAGAACCTCAGTTGTAAGTCTAGGAACTCTAGAACACCCAGAAAGGGATATAAACATGTAAAGTTCTGATTCATAATAAAATTACAATAAAATATGTATCACTACTTTTGCCAATAACTATATCAATACATCACTGGGTAATATTTTGAAAAATTTGCTATTTAGGGATGCAAAACGCAGCAAGTTGCTGTTAATTTAAGTCTATGTGACTGCTAATAAAAAATGTTTTCTATTAATCTCCTATATTTACCTCAGTTGTGGAATGTTTCTTCAAGACATCTTTGCACATTTATCAACTGGGTTGGTCAAAAAGTCCATATAGTTTTTTGCACAAAACAAAAGATACATTTTTCATTTTCACCAATAAGTTTATTGATTTGAATATTTAGAGTATGCCGTGTATCTCCCGCTATTGGCTTCTAGTGAGTAGAGGCCAGAGGTGCTGCTAAACATCTTCTTCCAATGCATAAGACAGCCCCCCAGCAAAGAATTATTTGGCCGAAATGTCAATAATACCAAGAAAGTTTGTGAACCACTTTTAACATGTTCCATCAGTCACAGCACCTTCTCCATACACTGCACAAATCATTTTTTGCGTTTCAGTTGTGTTTTTACCTTTCTTGAAATAATAAAGTATAAAACGCCAAAGATGCTGCATCTTTTCATCCATCTTCAATATTTAAATAGCTACACAAAAATTCACCAATTTTGATTTTTTTTAAATGTACTCTGATATGACAGCTGTCACAATACAATCTAACAAAATAATTTCAAATGAAGTTCATTATAACTAAGCACTACTAGAGCCATTGTACAGAAAAAAACTAATCGAACTTTTTGGCCAACTCAATAGCTGCAGAGCACAGGTTTGTTAGACAGGAGACACAGGACAAATATGTAGTAAGTAGAATGTGACCGGTAGGTGGGAAAAATCCAAAAGATGCCAACACTCACCAGACACCCAGATATACACAGAACATGCGCAATCACATGATATTCACGCAGCTACCATCGCTGACACCCATCCTGGCCCCGGGTGTTCTCTGCCCCAGACGCACCAAAATCATCCATGGCTGTTCTTCAGGCTAACTGGCAACTACGGCTGTGGCCCTGAACCCCAACTGCTCAGAAAAACAGGAAAACAATTCGCACTCTAGGATCCAAACACAGCAGGTCCCTGACTGCACTCTGCCCTTGCTTTCTGTATAAGTATTCCATATTGATTATAAACTGGGAGACTGGTGCAGAGAGTCTAGTATGTGCTGGTTCCATGACTCTGGGAACAGCTGGCATGTCCATTGGGAGATGACCGGTGCAGGGGGCTTCATTTCCAAAGGATGTGCGCATTCTTCCAGCTGTGTGAGCAGTGCCCACGCCAAGGTCCCAGTGAATCTGCTCCCCGAGAAGGGAATGCTTCCCTAAAAGCCTACACCTCCATTCTCCTCTGCTCTGCTCCCACACGCTGTCCCTCATAAGCTCACCCGACACCACATCCTTCAACAAGGTATCTTTCTCCCTTCCCTCTCCTTGGAGCACAGTTTTTCTGTCAACAATGACAGCAGCCAATTCCTTAGGTTCCTACCTCTAATGCTGAAAAGCAGCTCCAACTGCACAGCATCATCAGGAGCAGCTCCTCCCGCCACTAGCCAGGGAGTCACCTCAGCATTTCGGTCATCCCCAAACCGCCCACTGCCAACAATCAGGCAATTTTAGTATTTTAATTAAAAGTATTTTAAAAATAGTGAAAATGCTCCAAAGCCAAAGAACATTTTTAAGCAATCTGACTGGAGATGTGGGGTGTTCAAAGCCTGTCCTTCTCAGTAGCACACATCAGCATTCTTCTGCAAGACATTTAAAAAGGGTTTTTGTTTTTTTGTGTCAAGGTTAAATATTACTATCAATCACTAGGATGTATCCTTACTTCCAAAAAAGAAAAAAAATTCTCACTCCCACAAAATCCCCAAAAACAAAACCTATGCTGATATTAAGACAGTTTACAGGAAGAGGCTTTTATTTAAGCAAGGCTTCCCCACGAATCTGCGTAATTAAGCTATACTTCAGCTATAGCTGAACATAATTCACTCATATTTTATCTGAAAAGCACGAGGGACAGATTTGAAGGGTCATGCACAGAGGAGGAAGTCAAAAAGGAAAAAGTTCATACCAATATGTGAGTTTTCAAAAGCCAGCGTTGCTTTCTCACCAACGGAAGAGAACATCTTTCCAGGCGACAGTAAAGAAACCAGTGAACACGGTTCCCCTGAAAAAGGTGTTGTCCTCCAGCTGCCGGGGCCACCTCAGCCTGGGTTCTCACTCAACATGTCTATCAGATGTGGTGTTTGTCTTCGAAACCCAGCAGTGAGCTCACTGGCCCTGCTGCTAGAGCAGGTCTGCAGTGTTAGGAGGGCCTGGAGCTCGGTCTGTGAAGCACAGGTGTCCCTGGGGATTAGGCCACGAAGACGGCTTCTCCCCGAAAGTCCCAGGCGGTTCTGATGGCAGCCCAGTTTGGAACCCTCTGGAAGGGAGCTGCAGCTCCACAACACTGACAGACCATCGTCCTCTGCATTCTCAGGCTGAAGCTGGTGGTCACCGGGCCGCTGAGGCACGTACTTCTCCGACAAACCAAGTGCTGGTTCAAAAGGCGCTCCGAGCCACCTTGCGGGTGCCCTCAGCGCCGCCCTGCCAGGAGTGTGCAGACGCACAAACGCCTGCAACCTGAGCGCCACACGCCGTCTGCCCTGCTGTCCTGTGGTCCCAGGCACCCCATACGCACAGCGCCGGGCAAGAGCTAGTTCTCCTGCTCACTAACTGCCCAAAATGGCCCGACGCAAGCACGCATGCCCCACGCACGCCCCACGCTCACTCTATGCACGCTCCAGCAGCCTCGGTAATGAATTGAACAATCATAGGTACCACCTGTCCAGGTTCTGCGCACCTTGATCACATTTTTTAATGTTCTTCTCACAACTCAAGCTGCTACAAGTAAAAACCTACCCCCAAGGTTCTCGGGGGTCAGGTTTCCCACGTGCCCAGGTTGTCACACCTGCCTCCCCCAGGTCTGCACCCCTTTCGAAGTGAATACTGTGGTGGTGTGCTCACTTATTTCCACGCGGAGGGTAGATGTTGAGGGCTAAGAGGTGAGCAACCCTCTTCGAAACTTTTCAGGAAAGACCAAGGATTAAATAAATGTGCAACTCTTGCTGGAGCAAACTAACGCACTATAGCTGCATTTCGTGCTGCTCTGCTAAAGACCCTCTGGGAAAAGGAAATTCATGTTTACATGTACTGATACTTTTCTCTCTGTATAAAGTATAGCAGTAAGTTGTATGTAAGGTAGAAATTAATGTTATGGGCTGTAACATAGTGTGGCTTGCTGCATCTAATAGGTTCAAATATATAGTTTAAGGTCCTATGAAGATAGAGTGAGTTTAATGAGTTTTTTGGGCATAAGTTATATGGTAACAAGTTTTAGATGCAATATCTTCCGCATTCTAAAATAACACCAGCAAAGAAGTTCATTTAATGTCTTTTTTAATTGAAACAACTGACAAACCAGTGTCTCTCCTTTTAAAGCGTGCACTTCAGTGGTTTTCAGTATATTCTCAATGAGCTAATTTGTTGCAAATTTCTAACACCTGGCTTAATACAAACTGGCAGGATTCTCCTATCTGCTTCTATATCAGTCTGTTGTAAAAAGTGTGTAGTTTGGTTGAAGTATGTGAAGAAAGTCTGGCCTCAACTGATGCAGAATTGAAAAAGGAAGAAGTATTTGTTTTGTTTTCAGATAATTTTTGATATTCTCCTTTGATGCTATGCCACATTTAATAGCTGGGACTTCCTTAAACTGTTGTTTGGAATTTGAAATCTTATCAGTGAATCTTTCATGTTCAATTTCTTTTAAATTCATATCTTGTACTTTGAGTTGCTCTTTTATCAACATGATTTTGTAACCACACTGGTCATTAAGAAAACACTGGCTTAACTTAGTTAAGCACATCTTTCAAGTGCTGACACAGTTCATCACGTAACATCCAAAACATCACATCTAGTAGAACTACCACTTATCACATCAGGAATGGTGGTAGATGCAAGATTTCCAATGTTTTAATATTCACTTGAAAGTTCAAATTTTATCACTGGTGACAAATAATGTAAATTATTTTTTTCTTGAAGGAGTCAACTCCTTCAATTTTGAGAAAACATCTGCAAATACCTAAGTCTGAATAGCCATAGTTTGTAAGTCACCCTTTTACATAAAAATAGGCTAGCTCGGCTCACCACAGTGCTTTCTCTTGGGACGCCCTCACACTTCAGTACGTGTAAGAGCACCTTATACATACTTTCCATTTCATAGCTCAGAATAGTGAAGAGAAGGATACCTGGGAGTAAAGATTTAGTAAAACTGAAACTTTTATTGATTCATCAAGTGTACTTCCAAGTGAAACTGGCGTTTTTCCCCCCGCTGTGAGTACGCGAAGGTGAAGAATGTAGTAACAACTAGCATAGGGTGGTGCCACCACCTTGATTCAGGCCAAGATGCCCACGGCTTACTCACCATTCCCTATACACATATATCACTGGTGTAAATATCTACACAGTGAGAAAGACATGTAACTTCTTAGAATTATTATAATTTTTAAGACCTCAAGAATCCTCTGAAAGGATCTGGGGCACCCGCAGACCACACTTTGAGAACTGCCATCTGACACAGGAAGCAGTTAGGCCAGGGACGCAGACGCAGCACAACTGCTGGCCCCGACCTTTTCCGCATTACACCTTTCAGCCCAGTGACGTGGCGGGGATAATAAAGAGTTTTAAAAACTGAGAACTATCTTTTCTAATTTTATATTCAGACTTACTTAAACTAGTAAACCACCAAGAACTCAGAAATTAATGAACCAGGGAAAAGGCTCAAAGCAGTCGCATCCAATTTATGGCCACTGAGATAACTGAGAATGACTCGTAACTTATCAATAAGAAATAATTTAATTTATAAATAAAATTACTGTAATCAAGACTTCAAAGAGAGTTATATACTTGTAGAGCAGGCCACTTTTGGACTGAAGCACCAGGTACATTGAACTGGTTATAAATAGATCAAAACCCATTTATCACTTCTATTCTGTATCCTACCAATACTCATTAGCTTAATTTTCAAATTCCATTCTCAAAACTATTTTTAGTTTTATTAACAAGCTTTCATTAAATGAGGCCAGCATTGAGTTCAAATTCACGATACTATGTCATATGACCTGGATCCATTAGGACTCTGTTAAAACAATCAGAATAGAAAACCTCAAATTCCAGGGGCTTAAATACTCCTGTCAGTTTCTTGCTCACACAGATGACACTGGGGCACCTGAGCTCCCCCCAGTCCACCCTCCCCAGGATGTCCTTAGTCTCTGGTCCAAGTCACCTACTAGAGCTCCAATCAGCAAGGGAAGCAGGTACCCACACTTTAAAAGCTTCACAGAACATCACACAATACTCATCCTTCCTTATTCACCGAATCTTTGGCACATGGTCACAGTAGGTGGGACAGGAAAACAGTTATTTTGTGGCTGGACAGTATGTGCCCAACAAATATCAGGATTCATATTAATAAGAAGGAGAAGATGCTAGCGGTAATGAGCAGCCTCGGCCCACAGCCTGACACGCAGCACTCCCACACAGCTTATCCAGCCTGACCCTCATCGTAACCCATGAGGTATCCAAAGGCATTATTATTTTCACCATTTTATAAATATGGAAACCAAGGTTCAGAGACTGGACAATGATCATATGCTCTACCAGTGGGCTCCCAGAAATACTTTCCAAGCAATAAATATCTCGTATATACATTACACATATAAAATATGTATACATGGCACAAATAAAATATATATATTTACACAGGCCCCTCTCTTCTGCAGGGACGACAACACCCTGCCTGCTTCCTCTCCTCTCCTCTCTCCTTCCCCTCGCCCCTCCCCTTCCCCGACTTTGAGCCACACCCCCATTCCCTAATGACCCCACACGTCACACCTGCCTGCTTTGCTTAGGCAGCTCCCCAGACCTGAAACAGCCTCGTCTTTCATTTCCGTCTGCAGATATCTGTTCTTTCTTCAAACTCACCTCCAAGCCACTCCTTACACAAATCACTTCTCCATCAGAATTGTCACTATTTCACCAACATGAGAGGGACACTTTGTGACTGTAATTTACAAAGTGCTGGTCCACCTGCTCCTCCTGTGACCATGCCCAGGACCCACCTGTGAGGAACAGAGGGTGGCGAGTGGTCCTTTCTCCCTGCGGCACTCCATGTGCTTCCATGATACCTGGAGCGCCTCTCACTCCAGGCCACGCGTGCATGACCCTGCTCCCCATGGGACAGCATCCAGAGGACGGGATGAGAAGGAAGGCCCAGAGAACTGGCTGCTGGGAAGGAGAAAGTCATGTTCTGCCTCCAAATGGACCCATCCCATGAAACATCCAGGCTTGGAGACCCTTCCTGAGTGCAAGCCTGATCATACCACGTGCCAACACAGACAGAGACCAGGGCTGTCACTCAAGCGTGTGAGAACAGCTTTCAGGGAAAGGAAAAAGTGAGTCCCCAAATCCCCAGACTGTGGAATGGCTGCCCAGGCTCAGGGACTCTGAGCGTGATTTATGGATGACATTTTAATTAAAATGTTATACCCAACTTTAAAGAAACGTAGCAATTTAGACCATTGTGTACATTAAAGCACAGTACAAATATAGCACTTCCGGGACCAGGGAACAGCACACTGACAGGAGAAAATTCAGTAGCTGAACTCATCCCCCAAAATGTAAGCCAGGAAAAGTCATTTAAGATTAGAAAGAGAGATCCTTAATGGTTCATTTGTCCAATCCCCACAGCTGTGAATGGGAAATAAAAGAGCATAAACTCTCCTTTGAGTTAACAACACAAACTGTTCACATTGACTTTCTCCTTAACAGAAAACAAGACACTCATCAAGGACCCTGCAAGTAACAGCTTTAGCAACCCCAACATTAAAAGTCTATCTTTGTCTAAAAAAAATCATTATGTAAATATATATAAAGGTTTTTCCTTTCTCATTATTGTGCCCCATCCCCCTGAGAGCCGCCTTAGATTCTTCCTAATAGCTCACCCCCAGGAAACTTGGACACCGGATAAGCTGGTTATGCACAGAGGCCCTTCGGAGGGACACAAACCAGTGCAGATGCCCCCCAGGACATGTCCCCCTCTTGAGAATGCATGATGCACACATACAAAGACCCTGCCTAAAAATGAACTATTTGTGCTTGTAGGCAAGCAAGATGTGGTACATGAAAAGAAAAATGGAAGTAGAAAGAGTAAAGGACACTCAACACTAAAGAAAAGGCAGTGTGTGTCGCCTGTGACTGCTGCCAGGGACAGCCCCAGGGCACAGCAGAAGCAGCCCTGCCCCGGCTCACAGGAATCACTTTTCATGCACTCTGTTCCGCTCTCTGGCCCGGAGGGTCACAGCCAGTGGGTATTTACCCACAAAGCTAAGTATCTGTGAGTGACACAGAACACGGATACAAACAATGTGTGCGTAGACACCACGTGGAGCACATGCTACTTAAAAAGGGGGTTCACGTCATCAGACCTACTACTATGACATTATCCACACAAAGAGTTTATATTCCAAAACCATGCTGTCCCATTATATAGTCACTAGTGACATGGGGCTACTTAACATTCGCTGAAATTAAATAAGATTAAAAGTTTGGTTCCTCATCTGCACTTACATTTCATGTGCTCAGTAGCCACATGGGGGTAGCTTAGCTTCAACATTTCCATTGCTGTAGAAAGTTCTATGGGACAGAGCTACTCTGGGCCCTCTCAATGTCTACATAATTAAAGCTACTAATACTTTATTTCCTGTAGATGTTACCTTCTTCCAATTTTGAATAATCAGGCTCTTTAAACAACCCAATCTGTACTGACTTTGTCTCCTGAAAGTCTTTGATCTTTGTTTATAACAAACATAAGCAGAAAATCTTCTCTCCACGCCCAGCTAAGGGATGGTAGAAATCTGAAGTTCTAGAAAGTCAGAAACAAAATGAAATCCCCATCCCCTGCCCCCTACAATTTTAAAAATCCCTTAAAATTCAGGATAATTGCCAGAGTAGTAATAAAAGAACATCCACAGGACATCTGGTGACAGGAAATGAAGATGACCCAGTTCCTTGGCCTCAAACTCACCCATGGCTTCCACCATCCTTGCTGAGTGACAGTCAGGGCTCAGGTACCCTCTTTCCTCTGCCCCATGGACACACACACCCCTTCCCTTCCACTCTCCCCAAAAACCACCATCACCACAAAAACCAGCAGCACTGCCACCATCACCAACAATGTCACTGCAGGGCTCCCACCAGGAGTCTGGGGGTCATTTCCAGGGCAAACCCGGATGGACCTGTGAGCAGATTGCAAGTTCCTTTACGGAGTTCTTAAGGGAAGGAGGCCTTGGTTCTGGATCCCAGCCCCAGAACTCCTGCCTCCTGAGAGTCCAGCACCAATGCAGGTTCAGTTTAAGGAAACCCTCCCACCTTCCAGAGAGTAAGCTCTTAAGTCGCAACGTGATCAGCCCAACATCCATCCAACAGTGTCGGCTGAGCCCACAGCATGTTACAAAAGGGAATCAGAGCCCCTGCAGAGCACTCACTGCCAACTTTCAATCTTTTCTAGGATATTCCAAATGTTAACTGACTGAAGTTCAGTCTCCACTGATCAGGAACATCTTCTGGGAAAACGTACACATGCCTGTCTTATGTGGGCGACAGAGTAAAGTCAGTGTCTACTCATTATCCGACACAGACTCAGCAACAAATTAAGGACAGACTCGAGATCCTGGCAACTGTGCAGAATCGTCCTCTCTCTGTCCTGTGACAGGGTTATAAATACAGGACCACAGAATTCTCAGGAGAGAATTAAGCCCAAAGCTCCCTTAGAGAAGCAATGATGGGTCAACTCCAGTTTCTCCAGCTCCAAGTTTAGGCCCCCCTCACCAGACCAACGGACAATGTGCAGGTCTCTGCATCACTGCCCCTTCATCTAGACATGAGGGTGATGCACAGGAACAGCACCCCTCCCAGGAAGGGCATCCCCTCCAGGTCCCTCAAAGTTACTGCTGTGGGAAGTACGGGGAGGGCCTCTCGTCTCTTTGCAGAACAGCTGCTCCTACAACTTGGGTAGCGGTGCTCTGCATCTTCAGTGACCCCAGTTCAGTTGCTATAGGAATGCACATTCTGTCCCTGTCGATAGCAGCTCTATAAAGACCAAGAACTATGCCTAACTTTAGAGATTCACTCTCCACACGTCCAATTCAGTATTTAGAAAGAAAGCATCATGAAATTCTAGTAGAAAAAAATTTTTTGTACAATCTGTCACAAGGAGAGAGTAGAAATTTATCTGGGATTTTAATAAGATCTGGGGAGAGTAACAGATGGAGCTATTTTTTAGGAACCGTGCTTGCTGGCTTTTTAGAAACATAGTAAAGTCACTGCCAAGTAAGAGGGTTGTTTATGCTTTTGCTTTTGAAATGGAGGGAAAAGTCCTTCCTTATTATTCTGATACATTAACTATTTAAGTATTCTGATATACTGGTATTAAGTATTCAAAAATAAATAACAATATTTGATCTACATCATTCCTTAAATGCGACTTTGAAAGAGGTAACAAAACATCCCGAATCAGCCTGCCTCCAGTTGGTCTGTGGACAGAGGCTGTGGGGACAGCGTGCAGAATTTTCCACAGGTCTGGCAGTTGACCTACAGACGGGAAGCCATGTGCATTGCCATCACAGGGGGAGCCCGCCTTTGCTACTTTATCAGTGGTCTTTGCCTCTGACACAGAGCTAGGACCATTTTCAAGCACAGGGCTCAATGCTATTGAATGTCCTTTCCCACCATGGGTCCTTGGCCCAAGCCCTTGAGCCAAGGGTACATACAGGCCTGGCCAGGGGTCTCCCTCCATAGGAATGCTTGGGCCCCGGCTCTCAAAGCCCCTCTGAGGGCTGCGGGCTAGGGCGCCGGGAGCTGGGAAATGCTGCCCTCTTCCTCCCTTCCCTCTCGCTCCTGGTTCCTTGTCCGAGCCACACAATGCCGGCTGGACACTCAGTCAGTTCCCATGAGGCCCCGCCCTGAACAGTCTATGAAGCAGTGCTTGTATGTCCACGACAGGACTCTGACGCACACAGAAACTTCACAATGCAGGTGCTCCTACTTGGTTTCCTTCAGTATTTGTTTAGTGAACCCAAAACCACAAAACCGCTCACTTCAGTCGTGCAATTAATTACATAACCACCCTGGGCCAAGGCCCCGTTTATCCAAAGGACCACAAAAGTTCAAAGTACGGCGTAATGCATTTATATCTCACATAAAATTTCAGGTCACCGCTTCTATTTTTTATCTGTTCATTAAACAAGCATCTCGTGAACACATACACTGAATATTGTGGACGTGATGAGTAGGACTAGTCCACAGCGTCAAGAAATACACAGCACAGGAAACACACACACACACACGCAAACTTGTAACACAATGTAGAAACAGGAGTGCCTCAGAAGCCGCATTTATGAAGAGCTCTGAGATGACGAGAAGGAGACCATTTCATCCATGGCAGGTAACATGTGCTTCCTGGACAGAGTGACAACAAAAACGACGCCTGCTCTTTCGCTGTTTAGATTCTGGTTGGATCAAATATTGCATGGCCACATTCTGCACGCTATGTCTATAAAATACATCATTACTAAGAGAGACAATGAGTTATCACAAAATAATTTAAATGCTTCATGCGACCCGTGAGTGGCTCAGGTGAACAAATGTGCATTTCCAATGTTGTTTCTCCCAAGTTCTTGAGAAACAGAGAAGGCAAAAGCCCCTGGGTGGCCTTCTCCTTCTATTCCCCTACTGCCAGGTGAGGGAACAGAGATGGTTCTAGAACCAGAGTTCCAGTGCCCGGTCAGAACCCTTCCTCTCTACCACAGAGACATCGGCCTTTGGGGAGAGATCATTAGGTTGACTGGCGGTGGATAAAGGGCCTTTCACAGGAGGACCTGCCCCTCCAAAAGGCAGGACAAAGCAGGAACTCCGAGGAAACCTGTCCTCCGTGACTCCTGAAATTGGAGAAGGTGGGTAACAGCCGAGGGGATGCACAGCTGATATGTGAGCCTCCCGGAGCACACGCAGCACCGCGATGCCAGGACAGCAAGCAAGGCGGGGGGTCAGGAGGGCCTGCTGGAGGTAACGGCTTCCTCCCTCTTAACTGGACAACCAGACAAATCACTTCAGTCTTTACAACCGGGATACAACCGCCCGGCAGGGCTGTAATGGGAAAGCAGGAAAGAATAAGGAAATCTTGGGGTCCTTGGGACAGAGAAATCCTCAGCCACTAGATAGGCTCTAAGTGACCAAACACCCCCAGAGGTGGTCTGGCCAACCCTAACACTTGAGAAATGATTTCAGCAGACCTTGCTGGGTCTACCGGAAGGGGACAGGGGAGCAGTGACAAGAGCAAGGAGGTGGGGAGGGTGAAGGACACAGGTTTAGGAGATGCAGGGAATACAGGCGACTTGAAAGGTCATGTTTTTCACAAGTGGTCTGTGTGGACCCACCTGGACACTTGTCAGAGCATAGGCCCCTGGGACCTGCCTCAGACCTGTTGAGTCCTAGTGTCTGAAGGGGGGTCTTGAGCTCCATAGAAATCACTTTGCACCCAAGTTAAACAGACCAACTGCACGTGGAATTGGCCCAAGTGCTCTGGATAACTCACTCACACTGAGAATCTTCAGCCTACTGTGTAAGGACAGAACAGTCCAGAACACAGCATTCAGCGAACCACCTTCCCACGTGATGGATGACAGCTCCCCTCAATCCTGTAGGATCAGCCAATGGGGCGCAGGAACGCTGATCCTTGGCTCATCAGGCCCAGTTTTCTAGAAACCCCTGTGCTCTCCTTCTGTCCCCCTCAGATGTGGTTTCACCTTCCTACGAGCCCATGGCTGGAGGTCAGTGAATCCTGTTACCTTTTATATTTAATGTTGCTCACGAGCTGCATTTGAGTAAGAGTTGCACCTGGTTTTGCCAGCGAAACTGAGTGACAGCAGCAGCTAATGGCTCTGACTCTGCACCAGGTCTAACTCAGATGCCTTGTGGAGATGTGACGCTGAGGGCATGTGGTGACGAGGACCTACAAGCAGGTGACTGGTATTTAAACAACAAATGACAGACTTGATTCATCAGGCTTTTGTTAACAAAGAATGAATCCCACCCCTGACTAGAGTTTAAAGTGGAATTCAAAACTGCGGAATCTGCAAGAGGAAAATCATCGACATATTTCTGTAGATAACTAAAAATGCACTTTCAGAAAGCAGGACGGGCACCTGAACTCACAGGGTTTGCGCATGGGTGGCACCCACTGTCCCACAGATGCCAATGCTGTAGATCCATCTCTCTACTCTCTGTCACCATGGAATAGGGGACAAAGGCACACAACCCGCCTTGCTGGTAAAGCATGTCACGACAGACAACACCAAAATGTCTTCCTAAAGTCTGGACAGACTTTTCTCTCCTGGTGCAGAAGCACAGCCACTTGATCACCGAAGGGAAGTAAATCGACCTGGCCTGACTGCCTTTTCCCCAAACTAGGTGTTCATAACGCCCTATCTTGTGGGCTAATCAATGAGCACAAACAGACTCTTCGAGCCTTTACACTGTTTCCTAGCCTCAAAGACAACGCGGCTGCGCTATAGTTTCCTGTGTATAGTTTTCCTTCTACTATTTAAGGATGGCCACTATGTTTTGTCCATTTTTCAAAATTCTCAATCCTTTCAGTAACAATATTGTCCAGGGAGAGCTCTGGGCAAAACTTCAGACGTGCTAAGTAAATGTTAGGGAACGGGGCTTATCTGACCACACCCAGCTTTTTAAAAAGCTCAGTGCTCTCTGACAATGGGGCTGGCTTTTCCACTTTAGGTTTCTGGCTTGTCCTCAGGTTTCTCCCTGTGCTCCTGTGAGCTCCGTGCTTTCACACAGCCCGATGATCTCTGCTCTCTGAGCCACAGCCCAGTATCACAACAGGGGAAAGCTCTCCCAGTATTTACACCAGCAAACGGAAAGGTTTACAGTGATGAAAAGAACGGCAAATGAGGAGAAATTTTATTCTGTGCCTAACAGTGATGAACAAGGAGGACTCTGGCTTTGAAAGTAGCAGTTTAAAAAATTCCAGCACGCGGAATTTCCTGAAACACAGTGAGTACCAGGCATCTCTAAGCAGGTCATGGCATACTCACAGCAGCCCTGAAGTAGGTACCATGAGTGACCCCCTGTACAGATGAGGACACTGGGGCTCACAGTGTGCAGGTGTGGAGCTTTGCTTTCATCCAGGTAGTAGGCTCAGAAGTCTGTGCTCTTTTCTGCTCTCCAATCGGGCCTTCTAACAAAAAATAAAATGGATTCTGAATGTGAGATGTCTTGTAGGTTAATTTTCAGTGAATATGTCTTGCAGGAACTTTGCCTAAAGAGGGACTACGACACCAAGGTGTAAAGAATCCGTGTCATCTACTAAATGGCTGAAGAAAGGCCCCTTCACATGGAGAAGGGAAGGCTGGAGAGATGAGACAGTTGTCCCCAGTATCCGACGTGCCACCAGGGTAGAAAGAGCAGATGTGTGTTCTGAGCTGCTTCAGAAGGCAAAGGAGAGATGGTCCAGGGAGCAAACTGCAGTGGCACGTGAGGCGGAACTCTGAGACACGCGTCTTAGGAGGCGGGGCAGGGGTGCTGTGGACCAGCAGGTCTCTGCACGGGTTTCTAACATTCTAACTCAAGGGGAAGCCAAGACGGCATCAACCAGGGGCCTAGAGGTGGCGATCCCATGGCCACAGCTCTGGGCCCCAGACAGTCTCACCCATAGGGACCCCAAGTGACCTCGGCTGCCCTGAGGGAAACCCACATGGAGCCAGGGCACCAGCCTTGTCCAGGTCCAGCTCCAGGTCCAGGTCCACGGGGAGGGAGTGCCCGACGGCACGGAGTTATAGGATGGCGTTACGCCGTTTCAGAAATTTTCTTGCCATTAAACCTTTTCTTTTTTTTTTTTTTAATTACGCGTATTCTAAGAGTCTCCACAGTGTCGGCCTTGTAAGTCACCCCAGGCCAGCAACAGTTGAGAAAATATTTTGATAAGTATCTCAACAAATTCTGCTATTATTTCAGTTGCTGTCTTTTTTCTTTTCAATTCTGGCTCACTCTCTCCACCGTCCCACCCTCCTCAAGGGAAGGAGGCACTCTCTGTGGGACGTGACAGGAAAACACAGGGACACACACAACTTACAGGCGCCAGAAGAATCCCAGAGCCGTGCCTCCCCACCACCCAGGCTGACAGAAGCCTGGCCCTCCCTGAAGTCCTGGAGGGGGACACCGTGCCTTTCACGGGTTGGTGGCTTCTCAGTACTCCTCCAGGCTTCTCAAGTTGCCCCCAGGACAGCGAGACAGGTGCAGGGGGACAAGATGAGGGCACTCCACAGGAGAAAGGAATGTGAAATCCACGGGGTTGATTTAATTACATGCCTGATGGGGTTCCTGCATGTCGTCATTGTTATCAGACAGGCAAGTCTGCCTAGGGCCGGCTGTAGTGTGTGGGTTCTTGACTTTGTGCAGGAAAGGTTTCACAACACAAGTCCAGGTGACTATGAGGTCATGTTTATTGAAGCTGGGCACAGTAAAACAAGGAGGGAGTGTGCATAAAAGAAGCAACAGGAGAGCCTAGGCCGGGCTGCCTTCACTCCCTGGGAAGTCAGAGAAACCGGGGCTTTGGGGACAGGTTCGGGGGATCAGCCTGGAACAAGCTGCCATCTGGGAGGCCCATTGCCTAAGAGTTTAGGTGATGCATGCCTGTGAAGGAAGAAGTGGGGGGCAAAGAAGGGAATGGGAATGGCAGGGACTGCTCCCCAGAGGGAGAGCTCAGGGGCTGGGTCCTTTGTCTTGAGACTTTTATTTTTTTCTTGCAGACAGGAATCTTAGGGGAGGTCACAGGGGAGCGTTTCAGCAGGATATTCATCAGTTCTCCACGTGTAGCCTTTCAGGGTTGTGGTCTCCAGCGATTAGTCAGTGTCAGGGCAGGGGGTCTTTAGTCATTGCAATTGGTTCTGGTGTCGCTCGCTTAGTTTTGCTGCTTTTCTGGGCCTGGAGCTGAAACACAACTGAGGCGTAGCTGTTATCTCCAGGGAGGAAAGGTTACGTTGGAGATGAGGTTCTTGTTTTTCCAGTTTTGCCCCCTGCCAGACACTCAGGGCCTTCTACCCTGGTGACCCTCTGCACCTGCCTGTACAGGGCTCAGCCACAGTGTTCGGGTATCTGTCTCAGTTTCCCTATTCCAACTGCCAAGAAATTTTCCTAGCTTCTCGCTACCCTGTCTCATCATGACCCCCAGATATTTCCTGCATGGCCTTGAGGACCACAGCAGATAACAAAGGTCAAATGCCACTTGGAACACCACTCAAGAGAAGGACTGAAAACAGCCACTTCCATCCATACTGCCCCCCTTTGCTCCCGGAGCTGAAGTGTGCTGCTCAGACAGCATGTGTCAAAGGTGAAGTTCCCCTTTGGCTGACCCCAGCCAAGTCTCCAGCCCCTGCCAATGTCTCACATGTCTCAGGGTCAGGGGAAAGATGGGAGCAGGTGACTCGCTCAGCTCTCCCTGAAAAGCCTCGCTCTGTAGGAGTGTGGGATATACTCCATCTATAGTGGTGGTCCCCAGCCTTTTTGGCACCAGGGACCAGTTTCATGGAGACAATTTTTCCACGGACCGGGGGCGGAGAGGGGGTATGGTTTCAGGATGATTCAAGTACATTACATTCAATCTTACCTCCTACCGTGTGGCGCAGTTCCTAATGGGCCCAGAGCGGTACTGGTCTGCAGCCCTGAGGTTGGGGACCCGTGATCTATAGGGTCACCCAGAGTACTGATTAGAAGCTGGCAGCGATTAGATGGTGGTCAGTGCAGGAAGTAGAGCAGGAAGGGACAGATGGGGACATCATCTCACCAACAAAGGGTCTTTGTTTCAGGAAGAAGGAAGAGCACTGCAGGAAGGGGGGCATGGGGCTAAGTGATGGGGCAATGAGGACCTGGGTTTGGGGTCTGCAGTGACCCCCCCAAGGTGTAAAAAGACCCTGTTTCTCCTCCAACACCATAGCCCACCATGTCATATCTGTGGATTCACTTCGGTTTTACAAACTCAGAAGCTTATAGGGCTGAGAACCCAATTCCAGCTAAGGAAGCCCCACCAGGGATGTGAGTGACATGTCTTTTAAGGAGTGGAGGCTGGATGAAACCCAGTGCTTGTCCCCAGGTGGGAAGGGCTTGCCCTACGTCTCCAGCTCTGCATGGGAGCCAGGGGCCCATGTTGCTCAGACACCCATATTCCTGAGGCTGGAAGGACCCTGACTCCCAGCTCCATCCATGCACTCAGCCAGGTCCTGGAGGCTAGGGGATGGGTGCCCTCCCTGTCCCCAAGTGAGGCCTCTCCCAGCAAGAACCCAGGGCAGCAAAGTTGCCCTTTACTGCAAGCATCACATGGCCAGTCCTCTCATATAAGCAGGTCGTTAACTCTGTGTGACTTACATTCTCCCCTAATGCTGTCAGGCGTCACCAAGATTCCTTAATACTGAACATAAAATGGGCAATCAGGGGACAGAGTATTTGAAAGCAGGGAACTAGCCCCTCCTTTTCTGATGCCTGCTCCAGGCCTGGTCTGTGCCCTATATGGACTCAGCTGAGATAGTCAGAAATCCCTACAACCTCCTCCAAAACAACCTGCAATTTCTTCTAAAACAAACTATAACCTTGCATCCATATGGCCCGAAACAATAAGAATTAGAATCTCACTTCCCTCAGGGCAGGGCATTCTCACAGCCCACATCACTTCTGCCACCTCAGCACCTGTCCATGCACCTGTGGTTTTCCCACTGGAAGATCGCGACCACCTGAAGAGGGTTTGATTCTGTCTCCCTGCTTAGTCTTAAATGCAGATTTCTGGACTACAGCTCCCAAGAGCCCAAGGTTCTCATTCAATAGGTCCCGGGCCCAAGTAATCGCTAGTTTTCCAAAGCAGCCCCAGTGAGTCTGCTGGTCTGGCCCAGACCCACAGTTCTTCACGACCGCACATCTGCCACCCACTGTCAGGTAATCGGCTTCCACCTCTGGGTCACGAAGCAACCCTCCCTCCTGGTGGTTCATCACGCTCATGGTGTGCTTCCCTAGTTCTAAAAAAAGGCTCTCAAAGGAAGAGAATTATGCTATTTCCTTGCATTCACACAAGGGGCAGTGCTACGCAAAGTAGACGCCAAATAAATGTATTAAAAAATACCGGGGAAAAATATCTATACCCTTGCTTCATTAGAAAGGAATAAATCCTGATGGAGTCATTCATTCATTCATTCATTCACTCAGCAATCACTCACTGAAGGCCCTCTGCCCTCTACGTGGGAGGTCTCTGTGATGCATTAGGATTCAAAGGCAAAATGGCAAGGCTCTTGACCTCTTGAGTGTTAAGTCTGCAAAGGACAGCTTTTTGTTTGGCATCTCCCAGCCCTGAGGGGGAAAAACAAAAACAAAAACGCCTTGCAGTGTACCCAGTGCTCCAGCAGAAATGGACGGGGCTGCGGGAATGAGGGAACCCAGTATCTGCTGGCTCCAGCAAGGGGAGACATCGAAATGCAAGTTGGAAGTTAATACAGATAAGGAGCCCACATGGAGTATGTGTGGGGCTGTTCCCCACACCATGGCCTAGTGAGTACTGTGAACCCGGCCAGCCGGGGACCATCACCTAACTGTCTCTCAGGAAACTGCCTTCTAGAAGCTTCCATGGGAATCCAGCTGAGTACGGTGAGTCTACACTGTCTCCTTTCCCTCTATCTTTAGTCCCTTTATCTCCCACATTCTCCTGAGACCCCTTTCAAGGTCTAACTTGAGAGCAAGTATCCTTAAACCCAATGTTCTCTTTATTTTAATTTTCATCATTTCCATTCTATTCCTTCCCCCACAGAACTCAATATAAAGCTCCCAGTCGGGCATCACAAACAACTTACTGTCCACATTAAGATTCTGGAAGATTTTGTACCTAAAACCAGTTAACAGCTAAGTTACTCCTTAGGGCTGACCCACCCTGAATAAGCCACAGGGAGGACAGACCCTGGGGTACAGGGAGCAAATGCAACCTCAAGAGGCCTGGGGCAAAAAGAGGCCAAGAAGGGAAGGTGACTTACCAAAGCAGCAGAAGCTCCATCTAATGGAGCCCTGGAAGTCACTAAGCATGAGGAACACATGCAGAGCAGCGCTGACCCCTGCACCACCACCCAGTGAGCGCTGCGGAGAGGTGCTCACCCCGGGAAGCGAAGTGCACCTTGCCGAGCCGCGCGCACCCACAGCTAACCTTCAGGACAAGCTCATTCCTGCTCCGGGCCTGCAACGCCCCTGCCATGCACCCACTTCTAACAGACCTGTTCTGCTCCTTTAACTCCCTTCCAGAAACGGACCTTTCATCCTTTTATGTACCCACTCCACAGTGCTTCCCATTCTTCACTATTATATTTATTTTCAATAGCCAACCATTTTTATTAGATATGCAAAATAATTAAATATTTAAACATAAATCGAAACTACGGTTAGCTGCACCGGCTTTTTGTGGTCACTTTCCTGACCTGCGCCCCACCCCTCCTTCTAGAAGTTCTCACATGTCCCACTCCCCTGGCTGACCCCACAGGACCCACAGCAGGTGGCGCGGAGCTGAGGCCTCCCAGCAACAGCCTTGCGAGGGGAGCGCGCATGTGGACACGCCATCCTGGACCGGGAAACTCTAGGCCCACGGGAGCCTTCAGATGAGTGTGGCCTGGCGTCACCTCAAGGACAGACCCTAATCCAGAACCGTCAGCAAAGCTGCCTCTGAAGCTGCAACCATAAAAACTGTACAATGATAAATATTCATTGATTTAGGCCACAAAGTCTGGGGTAGTTTGTCAGCAGCAGTAGAAAATAACATGCAACTGGCAGGCTTGCATGACCGGCCTCTGCCTACTTCTTAGGTCCCACCAGAGCCACTCGTCAGCTCTCTACAAACCAGCAACATTATACTGTTATCAGAACCACAAAGGCTGCCAAAGTCCTTTTCACAGAATATTCCTAAAGTGAGAAAATGTTCACAACAGAATCTTAAGTGAAAAACAACCGTATGCAGAGTATGATCCAGCAGAGGGAGGTACACGTAGGTGTATGCATGCAGACGGGTATATTTGGGTTCCCCCTCCCCACACCCACACTCCTGTCTCTTGGGACCCTGGTCGCTCTCAGAACAGAGGCTCTGCTTCTCCCCATCATGTTTCCAGCACCCAGCAGAGAAGGGTTAGAACAATTCATTAAACCAAGCCTTGTCTACGGATAACTTTGAAAAATTGTTATTCAAAGTGATTCTGGCATTTTTATCAGCGAGCTTACAATTAAATGGGTCCTTTGTTCATCCCGCAGTACTTCTCAATGTTTGGTGGAAAAGTCGACAAAATTCCCAGTGGGTCCAGGCCAAGATACTTGAAACCACTGGAGCTCTGACAGGAGGCACCAAACTCCAGACTCTGTGGAGCAATTAACAGTGATTCTGTTTTGACACTTGCCTTTTGTATTTAGATTAAAATACAAAACAAGATGCAAGAGTAGCTCACATTCTATTTCAATTCTCTGCATTTCTGTAGTAACCAGGCCCTTTCCTGCCAGTTTCACAGCCAAGCGTTAAAACTGGCCAGCTGGAAGTGCCAAAGTGGAGCCTATGTTACAGTGTGAGGGATGGAGAAGGAGAGACAGAGGGCGGGGAGAGAGAGAGAGAGAGATGAGATGGAGAAAGAGACAGATGTACCATGTGGAGGGAGAAAGGGGAATCAGAGAGAGAGACAGAGAGACAGAGACACACAGAGAAAGAGAAGACAGAGACAGAGAAAGTCCTCGGTGCGGGGTAGAGTGGCATGTTCCCCAGGGACACATGTAGCCCCGCTCCACTATGGCAACTGACAGGTGGTATACAGCACAGTTGTACTACTGTATTGATACATGACAGAGTTAACATAATAAAAATGCTTACAGGGAGGAGGTGAAGTGCCCAGTGTTTTCAGATTACAGTGGTTTCCTCGCATGGTTTTCTATAAGTTATAAAGGTCGTGCATTTTGTTGCCAGACACAGTTACCGAAACATTAAATGTCTTAAAGATGAGATTGCATTTGAGAACTTAGTGCCAGCCGCCGCGGCAGTCACTGTGCTCGCCTAACAGTAGAAATTCCTTTCCCTTGTTATCGCAATAAAGAAACGGGTCCAGGGCAGGTCCCCAAAGCCTGCACCCTTGGCTCATTCTTCACTTGGAGGAAGGCCTCAGCCACCTGCATATGTAATTTAACCAATTACATTTTTCAGAATTGTAGATAAGCAGCTCCAAATCTAAAAATCTCTGATTATCCAGAAATAAATAGAGATACAATTATATGACCATAAACTACTAACGTAAATGCTATACTGATTTTTACTCTTTCAGGTGTATTTAATTTCAAGACTCCAATTTTTGTTCAAGGAGGCTCTAGGCCCCTCTACCAAAGGCCACACTGCCAGGGCGGGCAGCGGAGGGTGAGAGCAACTGGATCTACAGAGGGCTCTAGGTGGGGACCATGCAGCCAGGTGACAGTAGAAGAGGAGGGGACACAGGATATGGATATGGATCTTCAGGCCATTGTCTGTCAACAGGTACGAGGAAGACAGGCATTGCACCAGAAGCTGCTAACCAGACCAAGGAATCTTTCTTGCTCTCCCAAAGCAAGACACCGTCATCAGTTACCCATCATTCACCTGTCTGCATCCAGCCACCACAGCCAGACAAACCAGCATGACACCTTCCACCCCAACCATGAAGACGTTCACTCAGGTGTAAGGCATTGACCTAGACTCGCCTAAACGTGAGGACTGTGGGCATATTCCAGCTTAAAGTTAAGGTCTGGAGGTACAAAATGTCTGCATCTAAATTACACCCTTTGTCACAGCTGGATGACCATGGGATGTGACAAATGCTCATTTCTTGAAATAAATTAGTTTGGTGTGATGGTCAACAGAATCTCATTCTCCAATTATTTAGAAAATTGGGGGAAACTACTAATGTTTTGTGAAATGACCCTTACGTGAACTTTTTAAAAAAATCTTACCCAAGAACAAGCTTAAAATTAATAATTTTAGAGAGAGGGGCAGAGAGAAACATCCATTGGTTGGCTGCCTTTCCTACATGCCCTGACTGGGAATCAAACCCACAACCTTTTGGTTTATGGGACGACACTCCAACCAACTGAGCCACACGGGCTGGGGCGCGAACTTTTTATTTATGTTTAATTTCAACAAGCTCTCAGGATTTGCTTTGGCTTTTTATGAAAACATGTTTTGAGTGTTTCTTCTAGATACTCTTTACAGGGGGTCTCTAAGGCAGTGTTTTCCTATAAAACACAGTTTTTCCCCCCATCTTTCTATCCATTACATTTTTCTAAAAGTGAGTGTTCCTCACACACAACACAACATATACAAAACACAGAAAGACACACACACATTTAGAAACCCTCAATTCACAACCACTCATGATCATAGGCCAACAAAAACAGGACAGCCTAATACAAACAAAGCCTGAGCTCACACAGGGGTTCTAGAAAACCAACATAATTTCTCCTTTTCTTAAAATAACCATGTCACTCATTAACTCATTTGTAAATATTTATTAAACACCCCCATGAATCTGGCAATGTTTACAAGGCAGAGAGGCATGCTCTCAGGGTTGAAGGAAGGATCCAGAAGGGGGAGAAGATACAAAGCAGACAATAAGAGGTCAACACTGACACCTGCTAGGAATTAAGGTATGTGGTGCCCTAGGAGAGCCCATCTTAGATTAAGTAGTCTAAGAACGAGGCTGGCATGAGTCTAGCCTGGGCATGAGGCCAGCAAGTGGGCTGTTAACCTGTCACAGGACCAACACGGGACTCTCTGTCACTGGTTAAGGGGAGGTCACTTTCCCTCAACATGAGTCTAATACCTGAAAGTATGTTTCGGATAAAGTGTGTATAAATTAACATTTCAGAAGTCGATGTTTTATCAGATACTTACCTGTATGACAGAAACACTGCTACATAGTTTCCAGATCTGAAACTATGTACTATTTCTCCACTGACAAAGGGTGCCTCCTATAGAGAGCAATTTGGAATAAAGAATTCCACTGGAACACAAAGACAGGGCCCTCAATTTATCTGTTTCTGGTAAATATTATTTTCTGAAGTTACTTGAGGTGACACTGGAACAAAGTAATGAAAAATGTCAGTCTACTTAGCCAGTGAACAACAGTTCATGCTCTCGTCAGTGATGTTAATGGGAAGAATGTTCAAGAAATAGAAGCCCAGCTCTGTGACCCTGAAGAACTCACTTTCTTCAGTTTCCCCCTTTGAAGAAGGAGAGTGAAATAGTGGGACAAGACCAGTGATTTCCAACAAAGCCTGAAAGAGACTTTCAAGATTTTGAAAGTTTAATAAAAATTGTATATTTGCATTTATGCAACCACACAAGCTAAGGAAAAGTGAAATTTCCTCTCTTTAGAACTATATCAACTTGGTGTAGTGGCACTGGCTACATTTTATGCTGATCAGAAGTTCTGAGATAGGTGTGTGTCTTAGAGGAGTGATTTTAATAACGAGAGAAGTGACTGGGCTCTTGGTTCTGGACTAAGAAAAACACCAAGATGATTTGTAACTGAGAAAACAGCTGGGCTTAAAATGTCTGGCCTTTATGGGGGAGCCTCAGAGGACAGGTCAGGGAAGGGCAACAGTAAACCCAAAGCAAGTACTATGTTTCCTGCTTAAAGGTAATTGGCATTGAATTGCAACAGAACACACCACCCCAAAACACAGCCGTAGGAGTTCAGGACACACCACCCCAAAATATGACTGTAGGGGCTTAGGACACACCACCCCAAAACACAGCTGTAGGAGTTCCAGACACACCACCTCAAAATGTGCGGCTTTGGTGTATTGATTATTTTGATCTGAGGTTCCTGAAAAACAGCACATGCAGAGACAGGCTTTCTCTGAACTCTGCCCTCTGCCTAAACACAGGTCCTCCAAAAGGAACTCAGGTGTTAATCCCCTCCCAGAAGTTTCACCAACCAGGAAGACTGACTGTTGTCACAGGAGAGGAGGCTAGTTGTGGATGCCACACCCAGACAGACTGTCGCAAACTATCACACTTCCCATCTGTTCTTCTGAGGACCCTGCCATGTTTGTTAAACCACTGACTTTCCCCCAAGAGGCCCACGGGCCTCCTCCCCACGTCCCTGCGCCTCCCTCATTCCTGCATGTTCAGCTCACACCTTCTGCAGGTGAAAGAGTGTGGCCACGGTCCCTGTGGGAGTCAGGATCCAGCCAGACCACGTGGCACTCTGGCCACACCAGGGGAAATATCCACTCACTTAACCAATTAGTTCATTAAACTGAGACACAGAAAACTTGAGACTGCCACTTTTGCCCTTGGCGAAGTCCTCCTCCCCATTCCCAATCTCTCCTGGTCCCACCTAGCACCCAGGTCTGCCACCAAGCCTAATGAAAGTTTCCCTGGGAATCAAGACAACTGTGGTTTTAGGGGCTGGCAGTGAAAAATTTAAAAAGGAAACACATGCGAACCGAGTGAATACTGAGAATCTGCTGTGCGCAGGCATGGGCTTCCTCTAGACTAACATCTGTGAGAAAAAGACACACGTCGAGTCCAATGGAAGGACGGTCACAGAGGGAACTAGGGATGGAGCAGAATTCAGGGAAGGCAGGAATGACTGGAAGACAGAGTTAACAGCAGTTCAGTGGCTGAAACTGGAAACAAACAGAAACAAAAAACCCACAGTGACATCTGAGTCCTGTAAACACTGATCTTTAAAGGAGAATACCTCACTGTTAATTAAGAGTCAATCAAGATTTAAGTTCTCAAACCACTTGACATATCAGCATGCAAGCTTCTCAGATGTCCTTCTCCCTGGCAGTAAACCCTTGAGTCAGTCTTACTGAAGGCGTCCCATTGTTTTCTTTGAAATGCCACTAGTTCTTGGGCTGGCTTCAAAGTACCCTTTTTCCCTTTGCTGTCAACTCAATTATTAACGTGCTTGAAAATCCATTGACTTCCAAAATGATCAGCTAATTTAAGAAAATATTAATTATCACATGGACTGTCAACAACAACAAATCACTTTCTAGTGTTTTTTCATGTGTGTTCTTTTCCTTGGAGGTGAGCAGCCTCAAAATGGAGAGCAGGCAGCAATTATTCTACGAATAGGAGTGATACTCAGCTCTAGCCAGGGAGTACCCCCAACACAAGATGTTCTTACACATGCATGCAAGTGTGCACACACTTACACACTGCTGCCTGCTGGTAGACCTGCACCTGGTAGGGCTTCTCTTTTCAAAAATGTCAATAAGACAGCTCCCAAACTCATTCAACATCACAGAACACTTGTCAAGGTGTGTTGTCTTATTTTTTCTTTGTTCCTCCTGGAGTTTGTTCCTCTGAAAATCGCCTCCAATTTTCAGGAGCCTCCGATGCAAGGAAGATGAGTCAGTGGCCCAGCATGTACTTTCCAGCCTCCTGCCCCAGCACACAGGGCTGAAGCTCAACTCCTGCCAACATCCTTGGACTCATGCCAGGCTAGATGGCCACTTCCCAGTCATGTGACCACAACACCTGGCTTTAGTCCCTTCTACAAACTGTCTGCAGGGAAGAAGGACGCGTGTTCCAGGTATAAGGAGAGCTTCCCCCAAGGCAGGTTCCGAACCACAGTGAAAGCAAGTACCTCTGAAGTGAAAAAACACTCTCCTCCTCAGAGACCGTCTTCTTCTTTCTCGTCTAGACAGCATCAAGACTATCTGCACAACAGCCCCAGGGTGGAAGCCACATTCCAGCTCAGCAGCCACCGTGACCTCAGGCACCGGCAAAGCCCCTTGCTGCCATGTGCAGACCCGCTCAGCTGCCAATCTTGTGCCTCCTCTAAGGGCTGCTTTTAATGGACTGCAGACAGAGGAACCAGATCATCAAGCATGCTATAATTCTAAAATAATCAATACGCTGAAAGTATGGTTCAGAAGAACATCTCTTTAATTAAAATGCATAAGTTTCACTGCATGACAGCTGCTACATCTTTCGTTACTCAAAAGTCTTTCTTGCTTTCCCAAGGTCCTCAATAATGATCCTAACAGTTAAGGTCCCCAAATACAGAAGAGCTGATTTCTCATGTTAAACATTATATAGAGGCATCTACATGAAAGAATTTCCCTGATCACCAACATCAAGATAAACTTTAAAATTAATAATTTTCCTGTACAGAAAATTGAGCTCACTTGAGAACTTAAGTCAATGAATGTTCTCTTGACAAAGGTGCATACAGATCTTTTTGTCAATGAATCATTATTTCAAAAACAAAGGCTCACTATTTAAAGAAAGAAATCGCGTGATTTATCGTTTTTATCATTTCAGTTTCATGTGTCTGAAATATGAGGAAACTCCTATCTGATAATTTATAGAATCTCTACCTAAAAGACAAAACTCCATTTTTTAAATAGACGGTCATGCACTTCTCCTCTGTGCTGGCCATGCTAGAGCATTTATGCATCTTTAAGTATAGAAAGAGCACTGACCTTCATCAGTTTTAATTCATTTGAGGAAACATGTTACTCAGAAAAACACAAAACAGTTGCTAAGTTCAAAAACAGAATTACACACACACACACACACGCACCCCATAATGCGAAGTCACTAGTTGGACTCTGAAAACATACATTTCACACGAAGTGAAGCCGTCTTCAACTAGAATCAGCCCTGAAGACTTTTTTCCATCTTGGTTCTGTTTTTTCAACAATGCTTATGAGGTTTAGAATTTTTCCAGTTTTAAAAGAAGGCATTTTCCACAGACTATACCACAATTATACCTAGAATTTAAAACCATAGAATTCACATGTGCTAAAGTAATAAGATATAAAATTGTGCTTTTTCCCACTGCTCCATGCAAATCCAATTTCTAACAGCATCTCATCAAATGCACTTAAATTTCACACTCATGGAGTCATTCTAAACCTAAGACAGAGGCACAGTGGTGTAAACTGGCAACATCACAGGAAATAAACACGTGGATCACGTGCACTTCGACTCAGCACGTTGCTCAGGAGTATTTGATAGCATAATGCCAATAAAACATTGTTGAATCTAAATGAAGAAAGAAACCATTGATCTGTACTTACATCCAGGAAATAGACACTCATTTAGAAAAGCCATGTCTGTGATGTGCTGTATCAGGGTTATTCGGAACCCATGCTTCTGCATTAACCTCGGCTTCTACTCTGGTGGGAGGCCTCTCACTACTGGACATGGGGAGCTGCTTCCTCAGGCCTTTGCAAGTTTACAATAAAGAAAAGGAGATTCTAAACCATATAAGGAAAATAGGTCTATTTCAAAATTGGAACACACTCTAAGGAATAAAATGTTATAATGTCAGTACCTTCTTTTAGGATATTATTTTCTAATCCTCACCCAAGGATTTTTTAAAAGATTTTATTTATATATTTTTAGAGAGAAGGAAAGGGAGGGAGAAAGAGAGAGAAGCATCAATGTGTGGTTGCCTCTCGCACACGCCCTACTGGGGACCTGGCCCACAACCCAGGCATGTGCCCTGACCAGGGAATGGAACTGGCAATCCTTTGGTTCTCAGGTCGATGCTCAACCCACTAAGCTACACCAGCCAGGGCCCAAGGATATTTTTAAATTGATTTGGGGGGGTGGGTAGAGAGATTGGTTGCCTCCCCAACAGGCCCTGACCGGGGATCAAACCCACAACCTAGGGATGTACCCTGACAGGGTATTGAACCCACAACCTTTTGGTTGGTGTACAGGACAACGCTGCAGCCAATCAAGCCACCCAGCCAGGGCTAGAATATTTTTATATTAAAATCCTTAGTCCAAAAAAATAAAGGGCTCTAAAGTAATTTTTGCTTATTTTAAAGCTATAATAATGACTACCATTTATTAAAAACCTACTTTGTCAGGAATCTTACAAGTACACTTTTTTTATTTCTTTATAATATACATGTGTACATTTTCCTTTGGAAGGCTGCTCTACTATTAATTTCTTCTTATGATATGCAAACTATTAACCAACAGGACATACAACCAAATCCTTCACTTCCTTGGTTGCCTTTCTTTAAATAACATTCTAAAAATAAACAGTGCCCACATGGACGTAATTGCTACTTTTTTAGTTCATTTAGACTTCAAAGCTTACACATTCAGAAACCAACAGTGAGGTTAGTATGGAGGATACAGGACGGTAGGGGTTTCTCTTCATTGTCCAGGGAAAGGCTCCCAGGCCAGCGCGAGGCAGACAATGCAACCCATTCTTTGTAGCAAATCAGATCCCTGCTTATCTCTCCACAGAGGCATTGCTTTTAAAGACACCAGTAGTAACTCATGACTACACAGGAGTGTAGCAGGGGCCTATAACTTTTAATCTGTCATCTGAAGAAGCGCTGATTCAGCAGATGACCCAGGGACCCAGGATCATAGTGACACCACGGTTAGCGGACTGCCTAGACGAGAAAACTCTGTGGGTGTCTGCACGCAGCAGGCACCCCAACAAATGATCTGTCTCTGAGTCAAGACTCAGAGTAGAGAAATCCTATTCCATAAACTATGACGTGATGACCAACGTTCCAGTGGTTTAAATTGCTATTTGTGATAACTGGCCTATTCAAGAAAGTTCTAAGTAAGTGGAATTTATGCTCAGCTCTAACACGGGCCTGGCTGCAGAGCCCAGAACAGCGACCCTTAGTGAGGCCTGCAAACTTGTTAGAAACGCACGTATTTGGGCTCATCCCAGACCCACCGAACTCTGACCAGCCATCCAGGTCACCCTGCTGATAAAGACAAAGGGAGAATCAGTGAATAATTAACAGGTCGTTGTTTCTCCCACAGTGTTTCCTGCTCCATCTGAATAATTCTGGGCAACAGCATGATGGGGAGGAGAGTTTCCAATTGAGGTTGAGGGCATGAATCTGGGGCCACAAAAGGGGCCCCAGGGTAGTAAGTCACCATCCTGAGAACAGGAGGATGTCACAGTAGTGACAGCACTTTAAAATGTAAACTAAGGTGTAAACTAATGCGATAACTGAGTGAGCTGTCACACCATAGAGCTACCAAGTGTCCTATGAGGAGAGGGGAGAGGAAGCCTGTGTGGAAACAAACCAGCGCTCCCAGTCACCTGGGAGGGAGGGAGGGAGGGAGGGAGGGAAAAGTCAGCAACGTTCCGGTCAGTGCTGATTCCAGAGTGTGGAGGGAGGGAAACAAAGAGGATCTGTTGAAACTGCTTTGTTTTTTAGTTTTCAACAGGTTATTTATTTATTTTTTCTAGATCTTTAAAGAAGAGTAAGAATAACAATCCACTTGTGAAATCAGAGCTGAAATTCTAAATTAGGAGGAAAAGGGGTATTTTTCAACATCTCACAGATCCAAATGGGAACAGGAAGACAAGCCAATCACAGAGGATTAGTAGATGAAAAGGGATTAGAAATTACATCCTGGTGCATGCATTTAGGAAAAAATTCTAGACATCGATTCTGGATCTACTATGAGTTTCTGCAAATGTCTCAGAGCTGCTCTCCAGGAAGTGATGAAACTAAAATACCAAGGCGCCTTCTGCATTTTCCTGGGCCTGCGACGAGATAGAAGTTGGCAGCTGTAAGCTCCTGAGAGACACTGAGCCTTGTGGTAAGGGAAGAGAGGTCTTTAAAAAAAATTTGTGAGTAAGTTTTGGCATCGAGTTGAGAGCTTCTTAGCTGGAGTACTGAAATAAAGATGAGGGACTCCTGCCCAGGGTGTAATTGTGAGTAAAGTGCAGTCAAGGGTCTGCAAACTATGGCCCCTGAAGAAAATTCAGTGAACTAAAAGGGATTTTTACATTTTTAAACGGTTAAAAAAAATAAAAAAGACAAAGAAGAACACGTACCAGAGGCCACTGTGGCTTGCAAGGATAAACCATGTGCTCTCTTGGCCTCTTACAGGAGGTTGCCGGCCCAGCCCTAGCTCCAGCCACGAAGTGTTTCTATAAAATAATGTTACTGATTCTTTAAAACTAACAGGCCGGAACGTTCAGGGCTGGAGTAGATGCTTTTGAAAACCCTCAATGGAGACATACTGTCATGTGCTTAGAACAGACTTGATTTTTGCAAAAGCTGAAACAAGGGAAGCAATTCAGCTAAGAAGTAAAACAATTTGAGATACATAATGAGGTGTGACGGGAGAACAGTTCACTGGTGTTCCCATGTGAAAATAAACTAGCTCAAAGGTCAAGTTCAAAACAACAACCATCAGTGGATGGTCTGTCCTCTCCCAGTGACCAGTTAATCAGCTACATGATGGATACAAGATTAAATACTTTACACTCACTCTTTAAATTTGGGTATCGCTGCAAAATAGTGACAAGACTTGTCATTTGAGGCTTTAAGAGACCAAGCAAACTACCATCAGTGTGAAACGTGTCTCTGAAGTGCACATGTCCACCCTCCAGGCCACCTGCCATGAGCCAGCAGGAACTGGATGGGAGGTGAGCCCACAGGCCTCGCCCTGAGGTGCAGCAGGACTTGGGAGGAGAGAGGATATCCAGAAAGAAACCAGCTAGGTAACCTAGGCTTATTTAACAATTTTATCACAGAACACTCTTCTAGACTTAACATTTTGGAGCAAACCGGTCACTTTCTACATCATCATCTTCCCATATATGTAAGTCAACAATATCGGCACCCAGAAGTCCCAATGTTTCTGGCATCCGGACCATCTCTGCATTTCCTCTACCTTAACCTATGTTTTCATATCCAATCAGTTCATCCCTGGGTTATTTCAGTAGCCTCTTAGCTCCAACTGACCACGCACACCACAGACCAGAGGGTACCAAGTGCCCCTGCAAGGCTGCCCCTCCGGTGAACAGAGACCCCACAGCAAGTGAAGCCACACTGCTCCGTCTGGTCTGCAAGGCTCCACCATCAGTCCAGTCTGTTGTCACCAACAGCGGTGCCTCTTCTGAGTTTGTATGCCAGAGGGGAAACATTTACATTCATCATCTCAATTCATCTGCAAACTCCTAAAGCATGTTTTATTATGCTCATTTGGTACTTTTTTTAAAAAAAATGAGTTTCGAAGGAGCTAAATACACCGTCCAGAGTGACACAAGCACAAGCCCATCTGAGCCGTCTGAGTCCAAGACCTGGATGGGGCCCACTGCCCTGTGACCCTCCCTTGGTTTAAGTCCACTGCTCTCCCTCAGAGCCCATCCTCACGCCAGTCAGGATCGCTGCCACTCCCAACACACAACCTGCATCTCCCATTCCCTTCTGTTTCCCACGGCTCACGTATCCAAACTTTGCCATCTTTCTTTTTTTTTTTTAAAGATTTTATTTATTTATTTTTAGAGAGGGGGGAAGGGAGGGAGAAAGAGAAGGAGAGAAACATCATGTGAGAGAGAAACAGCAATCAGTTGCCTCTTGCACCCCCCCCAGCTGGGGACCTGGCTCACACTCCAGGCCTGTGCCCTGACCGGTAATCGAACCAGCAACCTTTCGGTTTGCAGGCCGGGATTCAATCCACTGAGCCACCCCAGCCACGCAGACTTCGCCATCTCTCAATGTATACCAAGCACTGCTTCATCCAGACGTGACGCCCTCCTGCCTAACTGCATTCACTGCTTCATCCAGGAGGCACTGTCTGGCGGATTAGAGTCTGTTGAGAGTGGCACTTGTCTCCACAAATTCATATTCCACTTTTCACAAGCTAAGTAACCAACTAATTGTTGAACTAATATCAGCAAAATATTTCCATTCAAAGATATAAGATCACAAGGGATTCAGTAATGACAATTAAGTCTCATTAGTCACATAAAATTATGTTTATTGCATTCTAATAAAAACATACTATTTCTTATTTAGCTTTATTTGAAAAGGGCTATTTTTTTAATGAAAAGTATTTATCAAAAGTCCTGCATGACAAAAGATCTCATACATCACCTCAGTTTTTTCACAAGGGACCTACATTAGCCCAGGGACTTTCTCCATCCACAGGTCAAGAAGCTGAAACTAGCCGATCACTCTGAAGAGTAACAGAGACATTACTGTCCCTAACATTCTTATGGAAAAAACCACTCAACCAAACCATGATAAATATCATAAAATAAAAAGAAGCTAAAGGGAGGACTGCTTTTCTTTCCAGTTGGACATAACGAATGACAGCAACAGTCTCTTCGGTGGAGCAGATGTATGCATGCTGAAAATCCCTAACAGTCACCCACTGACAAAAGAGAGAGTATAACCAGGAAGCCTGCCTCCACCTCCCTAGAAGCTGTGGTCCCACACCAGCCTCTGCGAGGGAGGTGGGCTCCAGTCGAACAGGCCCGCTGCAAACGCTGGGGCACCGCGCTGATCTGCACTGATCAGCACCGGTTGCTTCCCAATAGAAGAAGCCTTGTACTCCCCCCCACCTCACCTTCCTCCTTTTCCTGACCTTCCCAATTTCTCTCATCTTTCTGTTTCTCACTGGTCTGGGGTTGGCTTTTTCCCTCCAAATTAGTCAACTTATTTTCAGGTTCACTGAAAGTTTTTTTCATTCTGTTTTCAATGCAATGATTATTCTTAAAATTAACATCAGTGTGTTCCAGCCCATCTGATGGCCACCTCATAACCAATGTGTGCCCTAGGACTGCCACAACACACGCGCACGACTGCAGAGCAGCACCGCTTCACATGTGAAGGCTTGTGGTGAGAGACTCGGGGACGCCAGTGACGCATCCCGCCACATGCGAGATGCAAGCAAGCCACTGTCCTCACAAAAGATTATTTAAATTAACTTTCACTTCTATTTCATAGCTTACATAGTTTTGTTATTTAACTTGTAAATTGCTTCAGAGCTATAGTTCCAGTAGAGCTATAAGCATTACAGATTATCTGTTTGGCTCCATGTTTACAATCTATAAGCAACATTTGCAACATTTAATTAAAATAACTGGAATCAACCCTGAGGCTCTCAAGGTTTTCCTCTTCAAAAGAGCCCCTATGAGCTTTCAATCATGGTCGCCCCACTGGCAATAATGGGGACACATGAGCTTTTCAGGGAGCAGGAGCTTCTGACACACCAAGGTTCCAAGGATCAAAAGGGTGTCAAGGTACCAGTAGGTGCAGTGAGTTTTGCTAATGTGCCCAAAATATGTCACTCATACTTGCTAACTTTTCTTTCTCCCAGCTTCCACAGCACATCATGCTCTGCCTCTATGTTAGTTAATTACGCATCCTTTCTTCCACGAAATTTCCTAAATTCTGGCAGAATAAGGAAACCTGTGGGTCTCCACTGCAGCCAGTACAGGGCTGGGCATGGAGTGGGCACTAGGGAGTGACCACTTCGGGTAGCGGCTCTGTCCTGTTTTTACGCTGGGATCAGTTCTTTTCAGAACTCAGCCTTCCAGTGACCATAACAGTTGATGCCACACCTTTGTGAAGCGAGAGAACACCTGTAGGTGTGGATCCCGGTGAGCAAACAGCTCCCTCAGGCCCCTCGGGTTGTCCAATCTGCGGCCCGCGGGCCACGTGCAGCTCAGGACAGCTATGAATGCAGCCCAACACAAAACTGCAAATTTACTTAAAACATTATGAGATTTTGTGTGTGTGTGTGATTGTGTGTTGCAATGTATTTAATGTATGGCCCAAGATAACTCTTCTTCTTCCAGTGTGGCCGAGAGATGCCAAAAGCTTGGACAACCCTGACTAGACCAAGTAAGGAGACAAGAAACTGAGGTCTCTCAGAGCAGAAAAAGGCCCTGAGTGCAGATGTCCCATCTCCCTGAATTTTCCACAAATAACAGGGGCACTTCACCCAAACACTGAATAAGGTGGAAAAATAAAAATATTTTTAGGAAACGGTGTCATCAACCCATAAATAAAAGGTACCACTTTCATTCTACAAGGACAATGCTTCAAAGCACATAAATTTTAGTAGCAGTGAACTCTTGTGTTATCAAATGTGCATATCATTTCAAAAGTCAAAGTCACATGACTCACATCCAAGGAAATGGAAAATCATTCCAGCTTTTAGCAGTCAAATAAGAACCCTGTTCAGGATCCACTGTTCCAGACGTTCAGCAATAATATACTGAAGGAATTAGGATAATTAATAAGGAAAATTTAAATATTAGTAAGAGACTAAAACATAATTAAATTTACACAACTGTAGTTTAAACTGATAGAGCAGTTGGTCAGTCCATCCACACGTGAATTTTATATTTTTATGATTAACCTCGGTCTTGTAGGCATTCAGATACTTTTTTTCTGAACTAGGCCAAGTAAATATGTAAGAGACAGACACCGTTAACAGAATTTTCACACATCTCAAAAGTCACAACTAAAATGCAAGAGATACAACATTTTATTTTATTCATGATAGCATCTTTCTGAATTTCCTACAAAAGTAATGCTGTGGACCTGCCAGTATCAATGACAAAGACTCAAAGTGACAGGTCTCCATTTCTAGAAAACTGGTCCACGCTCTGGATTTTTGAAGTAAGATGTGTACGTATCTTAACAGATGATTTCTCTCAATGGAGACATTTTACTCTGTTTTTCATATGCCTTGCAGATGCGTATAAGAAAATTTCACAGCAGATTAAAAAAAAAGTAATGATGTTTTTCTTACATTAAGTTACATAATATATTTTACTGACTACATTTTCGCTAATAAGTTTAAATTTTTATTCACATCAATAAAGAGAATCATTCCTTTTAGTAGTAAGACTTTACTGATCATTTTTTTAAAGATTTTATTTATTTATTTTTAGAGAGAGTGGAAGGGAGGGAGGGAGGGAGAAAGAGAAGGAAAGGAACATCTTTGAGAGAGAGAGAAACATCGATCAGTTGCCTGTCATACACACCCTGAGCAGGGACTGAACCCACAACCCAGGCATGTGCCCTGACCAAGAAATGAACCAGAAACCTTTCACTTTGTGGGATGATTCCCGGCCAACTAAGCCATACTGATCAGGGCTAGACTGATCATTTTACATAAAGGTTTGCACAATTCCTAGCACAGATTTTACTAAAATAAATGCCACTCTAAATAACAAAGAATAAATATGGAACTGCATATTGTTTATTAAAAATAATTATCCTGTTGTTCTATGTGCATACATACATTCAAATAAAAAATATAGTAGAGTATTCTTTGGGAAAAAATTCAAATAATGTAACAGTGAAATAGAAAACAACTCCTCAGATGACAGTCTCACATGACATGTGGCAAACTAAAGTACCCAGTGCCAAACCCAAGCCTATTAGCTGAGAAACAGGAAAAACAGGCATGAGCACCGTGGTGGACCATCCAAAATGGCTACACTCCAAGAAAGGACAGCTGACGTTTGTTTCATCTTCTTGACAGGAAAAGCAACACATATTCTTTTCAAGAGATGCTAATTAAAAGACAGAATCTGCCCCAATGTGAACATTACTAAGCTCTTGTTAACAAACACACAAACTCTGGCATAACCGAGTTTACGCAGGCTCTCAAAAATCACAGAAAGCGGTATATACACAATTTTTCCCGAGCGCTCAAAGCCACATACCTTGAAGTTCCTATGATAACCAGAGGTTTAATGCAGGCAAAGTAGAAGCCTCATTGCCCAATAAATGGTGTTGAGAAAACTGGGTGGCCACACTCAAAAGAATGAAACTGGATGGCTATTTACGCCATGACAAAAATTAACTCAAGGTGAATTAGAATTAATTGTAAGACCCAATACCATAAAGCTCCTCAAAAATATTGGCGGTATGCTGCCTGACATCAGACTTGGCAATGACTTTTTGAATCTGAAACAAAAGCAGAGGCAACAAATGCAAAAATAAACAAGTGGGACTACATCAAACTAAAAATTTTCTGCACGGCAAAGAAGACCACAGACAAAATGGAAAGGTATTGAATGGGGAGAAATATTTGCAAATCATATATCTGATAAGGGGTTAACAGCCAAAATCTGTAAAGAACTCACACAACTTAAAAGGAAAATTTTAAAAATCCTATTTAAAAATAGGCAGTGAAACTGAATAGACATGTTTTCCAAATTAGACATACAGATAGCCAAAAGGTACATGAAAAGATGCTCAGTGTCACTAATCATCAGGAAATGCAAATCAAAACCACAGTGAGATATCACCTCACACGTGTTAGAATGGCTATTGTCAAACAGACAAGAAATGTGTTGTCAAGGACATAGAAAAAAAGGGAACCCTGTGCACTGTTGGAGGGAATATAAATTGGTGCAGGCACTATGAAAAACATATGGAGGTTCCTAAAAAAATTAAAAATAGAACGACCGTGGGGTCCAGCAATCCCACTTCTGGGCATTTATTCAAAGGAAATGAAATCACTAGGTTGAAGACAAAGCTGCACTCCCACGATCACTGCAGCATAAGTTGTGATAGTTAAGACATGGAAACGGCCTAAGCATCTAACAATGGATGAATAAAGAAAAGGTGGTGCATATAGACAATGGAATATTATTCAGCCATTAAAGAGAGAATAAAATCTTGTCATTTGCAACAACATGGATGGACCTACAGGGCATTATGCTAGTCAGACAGACAAAGACAAATACCATATGATCTCACTTACATAAATGGAATCAAAACAAAACCACCAAGTTCATAGATACAGAGAACAGACTGGTAGTTGCCAGGGATAGTGTGGGGGAGGGGGACAGAAGGAATGAAACGGATGAAGGGGATCAAAAGATACAATCTTCCAGCTATAAAATATGTCACAGCATGATAACTATAATTACACTATAGTAACACTGTTTGTAGATTTGAAAGTTGCTAACAGAGTAACTGTTAAAAGTTCTCATCATAAGCAAAAAAAAAATTATTTAACTATGGATGATGATGAATGCTAACTAGACTTACTGTGGTGATCACCTCACAATATATATGAATATCAAATCATTATCTTGTATACCTGAAACTAATATAATGTATATCAATTATATTTCAAGTTTTAAAAAATAGAAAAAAGAATGGACTAAAAGGGACTCACTCCAATACTGTAATCTTTAAACTTTACCTTGAAAAATTATAGAGCATAAGGTTATAAACACCAATTTGAAATTCTAGAATTACTTAGAAGATGACATTTAAGTTATTATGAGTACAATTTATTAATTATATAAAAAACAGTAAGACCCTTTGTGATGCTTTTAAAAAATAAATAAAATTCCTATTTAAGGACCACATATTAACTGATGTCTGCAAATACCAAACTACTAACTATAACTGCAGAAATTTTTGGCTGGTAAAGGCAGTTTTGCCTAAAAAAAAAAAAAAAAAAAAGGAAGGAAGGGAATGATAAATTTCATGATATGTGTTCTTTGCTCCCCCTCAAAAAAAGAAGCAGGCAGCAGTACGGGAGGGGACTAAGATAAGCAACTAATTGTGCTTAGTGCTGTTCTTGGACTGGCTGTAGGTGAGAGAGAGAGAAAAGTATGGCAATTTAAGCAATGAGTTCTTCTTGAGAGACCCAGGTTTTCCGGTCGTGCAGGATCTCAGTAGGTCAAGGCTCCTTCCTATGGGCACAAGTGATCATCAAAAATGAGAAAATAGTACATGCCTCACAGACCTGAGATCTGAGATGAGAAGGGAGGAGTGTCTAAGCTTGAACAGCAAACTGCCCCAGAGGTTTGATGCACCAAGGACAATCCATGGGGGTGGTACGGGAAGGAGCAGCTGTCACAACACTGAGCAAATGCACACATCATTTCATACCTGTAAGCACTGCCACGTGGAGGTGACACCTTCTCCAGGTTAAGGAGGGGCTCGGGGGAGGCCCCGCAGGGCACATTTCCCTCCAACCTGACTACATACACAGGAATGTGGCACCAAGATGTCCCCAGCACAGGGAGAACTCAATTTAGGGCACCAACTTCCAGTGCCATTTTCAGAACACGCAGCAGTGAAATACAATCTTCTCTTACCCATTACTGTTCTACTGCAGTAAGAGTTGAGTGAGCATTTTTACCAGCCACACTGTAGAATTTTAATGATTTTGCATTTTCGTCATGTCAAGCATTCCCTTTGCCTAACACAGTTGCTATTTCTGGAAGAGAGATGTCATTCCCAACACCGCTCACCAGCCATGTGCCCTGCTGCCAGCGGCTGTGATGACTTAAGAACTCACATTTTCTAACACAAAATTAATGTAGATTTTTAAAACTACTATATACGTTTGTTGGCAAGGATTCCACCTAACTGTGCTATTCTATTCCAGATTGGCTAGCACCTTGTAACACCTCACGAGCGCCTGTGAATGGACTCCCTTCGGACACTTCCACACTTCCATACGCAACACAGAGAAGATGGTTTTTATTCATAATTGTGATCATTATCATGAAATGCTGTAAATACAGATTCACCACAGATCAAATCACACTTTAGTATCAACTGTATTTAATCATAATTGACTTTTGACAACTGTTTATTTGTGTGTTGAAAAGCAACATTAAGGACTGGTTTGGCTGTGATAGTCCCCAAGCCCTACCCTCTCTAACCTAAGTTTCCTCATCCACGGTCCTTTCACTAACAAACCCACCTCTCCAGGCTGCATGAGAATTAAATGAGCTGACAAGTAAATTACCCAGCAAAACACCGGCCTCCAGGAATGACTGGATAAAAGTTCATTTCAGTTTCCTTTTTTTCCCCAGTTTAATAAAACAAGGTGCTTAAATTGAGACTAAATAATAACAAATAGTTTAGACTAGAATATCACAAATAGAGACTGACCTCCATTTTCCATTTAAGATAAAATTCATTAGCTGGTGTACCCATATATTTTCACTCATGACCTTTGCAAGTTTCTGACCTTGCTCAAAATGTTTACATTTGAACTAATCACAATGGCACCTTGAGTGCGCCTATCAGAAGGAGATAAAATGCTTACATTTCATGAATGAGTAAATTCCAGTAAGGACACACCCTGTGGTATTTATTAATCCTCTGACAATGTAAAATTGACCCATCCTTTGACATATTACTGGCACTTAACAAGGGAATGGCCTCCAGCAGAATGAATAAATCATTATTTAAAAGACATAAATATAGTTCATCACCAATTCACCAGTGAAAAAAGGAAAGCATCGGGATTGTAGGTAGGAATTAGTAAAGGCAAAAGTAAATTTGGAAATTTTATCACATTCAAATCAACCCCATTTTCTATATGCCCATAAGAGTCTATACACATTTTTTCCCCTCCTTTGGATTTATTTATTTATTTAAATTCACTGAGGTGACGTTAGGTAATAGCGTCATATAGGTTTCAAGTGTACGTTTCTATGACACATGATCTGCATATTGCATTTGTGTGCCCGCCCCCACCCAAAGTGAAATCATCCTCCATCATCATATATTTGGCCCTGTTTACCCTTGACTACCGCACTCCCACCCCCTTCCCACTGGTAACCACCGTACTGTTGTTGTCTGTCTGTGTCCATGAGTTTCAGTCTTAGTCAGTACACGTTTTCTACACACTGTCACACTAAGTCGTCAATGGGCTCTCTCCCCAAGTACGGCGAAAGCTTCCTGAATTAATGTTGGATTCATCTTTGTACCTAAGCAGCTAACACCATGCCTGGCACCAAGAAAGGGCTCCATGAGTCTGTCCAAAGAATAAATGGACAGATGAAGTGTTGTTAACCCTATCATTAGCCTAGTAGTTTATGAAAAGTATAAAACAACTCCCAGCCTTCAAAGAACTTAACTCTTAACTAGTATAAGATTTCCTTATGTGAAAATTAAATAACCATGAATGACAGAACGGTCTAAATACATGCGAGAAATTGATGGTAAAATAACAAGGTGAGCTTGGTTGACACTAAAAAAACTGAAAAAGTGTCTTTTAAAAAGTTGCAAGCAACTTGTTTCTCCAAAAGTAGAACTTGAAATTTACCTTTGAGACAGCCTGTCCTTTTGTCCTAAAAACAAAACAGACTATTCTAGCAACAGTCCATCAAAAGTGAAATTCCCAAATAAATGGCAAATTTGAAGTACTTATTTCAAAATCCCAAACTACAGACAAATAATCTAAGATCTGAGGCATCTTACCCTCAAATCCCAAATCTGGCATTGTGCACAAAGTTCTTATTTTCCCTGTTTACTTAATTACTCGCTATTCTTCTTCCACCCTAAATGTCTTGCTTATCCTTCCAAATAGCACCTAAACATGAACTTATGTATCATTTTTACTTTTGACAGACAGTGACACTGTGTTTATTTTGAACTGTTTGTATTGGCTGCTTAGAAGGAGGGATTCTGCTACATAGTGACGAAGAATGCCCGCAACCAGTGCTCCGTGAATAAACAGTGGGAAGATGGGTATCTCCTGACTGATGGCAACTTCCCATTTGCTTAGTTACGTGGTAATAAACAAAGGCTGTGATAAGTAAAGGAAAACAAGATAGTTGATATGATGCTAATATTTCTGTCAAGTTTCCGTTGCTTTCACAAGTCACTCAGTCACTATTAAATCCCAGTGTTCTCATCTAGGGAAAAACCTATTTAATAGAGCGATTATGATGATTAAATGTACACACACACACACAAGTCAATGAAATGATTGGTTCCTGTATTGTCGCAAATGTCTAACAACTTGCCAAATTTACATGTAGCAAAGAACCACCATTTTCATCCTATGCTTTGTTCATGCAAGACAGATGGTGCTTCACTAGAGCCTGCTGGAACCCTATTGCTGATATCACATGGTGTACACACATGTATGTTCATATAGTGTGTGTGTGTGTGTGTGTGTGTGTGTGTGTGTAGTGTAATATGTATACATATATAGTACAGTATCCAACATATATGCATACATAGTGCATGCATATATACAGTGTCCATACATATATACTTATATTCTGTGTGGGTATATATATAATGTATATACACACATATCTATCCATTCAGTATGCATATGCAAGCGTATATACAGTGTCCACAAATATATATACACATATAATGCATGCACATATATAGCAGCCATCCATATACACACAGTGAGCATGCATATATCTAGATAGGGTATATATGTATAAATACATACATTGTGTTTATATGTATATACACATATAGTGTATATGTAGTATATGTACATATATATCCACAATTTATATAGATATAACATGTCCATATGGTGCATAATACATATAATATACATATATATTGCATATACACATATATAACATACATATGTACCTGTGGTATAGATGTTTCCACATATACTTGTATAGTTACGGACAACCTTTCTGATACAACATTTGTGCCATTCTACCTATTTTATTTTCTTGTATTGAAATAAGCTAAAAAAGAGAAACAGCCAGTGTGTTCATATTTTTTAAAAAATTAAGATGCCACTTTTTAAATGAAAGGTTGCTATACAAGTTCTGTCCTGAAAAAAATCCAACCATTGTTAATATAATGAGAACAGTTTGCATGACATCAGTGTAACCTGGTAGCCAAGGAGAGTGGACTGGAATGCACATGCGTGAACAATGAAGACTTTACTGTACTAGTGAGTGGGGGCAGTAGACGTGTTAAGTGAGCATGTGTACTGTGTGGCCGTCACATTCAAAATGACTGTGTGAGTAGGGCAATGAATCTGCATCAAATTTTGCATTAAGCATGAACATTCCTTCATAGAAACTATTTGGATGACTCAGAAGGCCGCAACTGTAGGCAACTGGTGATTGGCATCTTCATCACAACAACGTGCCTGCTCATGCATCACGTCTCATGCAGAGTTTTTTGGCAAAACATCAAATCACCCAGGTGACTCAGCCTCCCTATAGCCCAGATTTGGTGCCCTCTGACTTCCAGCTTTTCCCAAAACTAAAATCACCTTTGAAAGGGAAGAGATTTCAAACCATTGATGAGATTAAGGTAAATAAAATGGGGCAGCTGATGGCAATTTGGAGAACTGTGTGAGGTACCAAGGTGTTGCTTTGAAGGGGACTGAGAAGTCATTGTCCTATGTACAAGGTTTCTTGTATCTTGTATCTTCTTTAATAAATGCCTCTGTTTTTCATAGTACATGGCTGGATACCTTCTGGACGGACCTCATATGTCAACAGTATACTATAAATACAATATCCGCTAAAAGTGGCTATTGTAGAAAAAAGAAAGGCAAGGAGTCTTCTCCAAATAAATATAAACAAGCTTCTGGGAATACAAAAACCAAGAAAATTTACCTAAGGAAAACTGTTCATCAAATTGTTAATCAAAGCTGTGATTCAAAAATGTACTCACAGATTTTTTTTAAAGATTTTTTTTATGGCAATGCTTAGACACCTACGGAAAAAATAAGATGAAAATACCACTATCTGGAAGATTCACACACAATGATTTTAATGTCCCTTCGATGAAGTTAAATAAAGCTGTATTGTTTAAGTAGTGGTCTCCGCTGCTCTTTCTTTGAAGCTGTGAATGGAATGAATACCAAGAGGGAGTAAGTGAACAAACAGTGAGGTCATGTGGACAGGAAATGGGCAGTGAGAAGCGACTGAGTCTGTGGTTCTTGAGCTCTGGGTCAGTTCTGTCCCCAGCCCCTGCACTGCAGGAGAGATGGGAGTGTGTCTTTAGAAGCCCTCCACCACCCACATGCCTGATTCAACCCCCTCCTCTCTAGCTGCCCCAAGTACAGCCTAAGCCCAAAATCTCGTAACAGCTTAGTTATGCATTATATATACCATGCACTTGGTTATTAGTGTCCGTGGTAACAAGAGAACATGAAGGGAAAGAAGTTCAGACTTGATTCTCTCAGGAGATAGAAACGAGCCAAACAAATCCCAGCCCAGCACAGCCTATGCGAGGGGGCATCTCAGAAGGAAATCTAAGGAAAGCCCCCACTCCTGGTAATTCTCTTTGGAACTGATCCAATGCAAACAAGTACAGAAAATTTTCTTTGTAAAAACCCATAGTACATTCACTACAAAAGCAGAAGGAAGCCTGGTGACTTTGGAGTGGAAGGAAAACCAATTTATGTAATTTATATTAAGAAAAACAGTGTTTGAAAATTGAGTATTCAGGTCCATCATGCCATGAACACACCTGTCTTGGAATTACTGGCTAAGGACACATGTTTTACTTGTTCTTGTTCTTAATAACACGGAGCCAAACACTGTAATGACACAAAAGAGCTACGAAGAAAGTCTTTTCAGGCACTCCGAATTCCTATAAAAAGAAGAAGAAATCACTATATATAGAAGTTCCTATGATTCAGTTGCAAAGAAATGAAAGTAAGTTTCCACTTGCAGATAAGAAAACTTCTAGGTATAAATGACCCACGGACATGGACAACAGGGTGGGGATTGACCGTGGGAGTGGGGAGTGGTGGGGCGGGAGAGAGCAATGGGGGAAAACTGGGACAACTGTAATAGAACAACAATAAAAAATAAAAATAAAATCAAAGAATGAAAAGTAAAAACACAACTGAAACGCAAAAAAAGATTTGTGCAGTGTATGGAGAAGGTGCTGTGCCTGATTGAAAGCGTCAAAAGAGGTTTGTAAAGTTTCACGCTGGAAGTTGCTCGCTTGATGATGCTCCATGGTTGGGCAGACCAGTTGAAGTTAACGGTGATCAAATCAAGACATTAATTGAGAACAATCAACATTATACCACATGGGAGATAATCGACATACTCAAAGCACTCAAATCAATAAAGTTATTGGTGAAAAATGAAAAAAAAATAGAAAGAAAGAAAACTTCAGATGTACCCGTATATCACAACTACCATCTTCAGGAAAAAGTATGAGTTTTTTTTTCTTTGTAAACAAAACAATATGTATTTAAGGTCATTTTGCTGCATATAATAAAAGGCACCTCGTCAGTCATCATAACATTCTCACTTGGGCAACTTGTAGATTTATAAAATCTTAGAGGTTTACAAAAGACCTATGAAACTTACAGATTTACAAAACTGTTTGTGTAACCACTTTCACCCCCACAAAACACAACATACACAGAAATGTATCCTATTTCCTCCAAAGAAATACTTGGTTATGTAAGTGTGCTAATAAGAAAAAGTCCCATTGTACTACAAGTGAATCTTTTGCTTCTGAAAAGCCAAGTAGGTGCAAAACTTTCTCTACAAACCTTTCACACCACTCTAGAGGGGTGTTTCACACACTCAGCAATGACACAAGGAGCCACACAGATTCGTTAGGAACACATGGAACACAAGGAGGTGAGTACAAATGTGTGCATCTCGTTCTCGGGGGAGGAATTCAGCATTTATATCGAGAGACTTGAAAACCCACATAATTTCCAGGCCACTAATTATTCTCTCATTTTTATCATAAAGAAATCATCTACAATATAGGACAAAACCCTATTTTATTACACATTTGTTAATACAAGCAGTATTAGGAAGTGCTGTTACTTACACGCCAGTGGAGAGGTGGGCAAGAACAATGGATGTGCTCCCACAAAGGACGTCTAAGACTAACTTCAGCAGAAGGAAGGGACTTCAGGAAATTATTTAATATTTATATTAAGTAAAATGAATGATTTTACATTTTTATTACAAGTGATCAAATCACTGCTCTGAAATGTAACCATAAGCATTAAACTTAGGTACCAAGTAAGACAACTTGATTTCAACAGTGTCCGCATCACTTGCGTGGCATGCCCACTGAAAGCACGCGGGAACATGGCAGCCCTCGCTGTCAGTAGTACCTACAAGTTACCTATCTGGGAATAAGATGGGGGAAAAGTTTAGGTGGAATGGATTTTTGTTGAGAACCAACACGGAAAATAAAAGACCATTCCTCCACACATGAACTCATTACCAAACTTTACACTAAAATTCTTTTAAATTGCAAAACCCCCTAGAGAGTTTTAAACACCCAGATTTCAATATACACACAACACTGTACGGCGTTCAGAAAAGGAACAGTGGCTGTAAGTCGCGTGCCGCGAGCGGCAGGGACGGGTGGAAGCCCCACTCCTCCCCTGCTTGGCTGCCTGGTTCTGGACACACTAATCGCTCCCTCAGCCTCCTCACCCACGAGGGGGACATGGGGACGGCACTGCCTGCTCCGCTGGTTTCTCTTGCGATTAAAGGTATGCAAACGCTTAGCTCACAGGAGGCTCAATAAATGGAAGGAATTTCTATTACAATTATCATCATGATTATAATTAATAGAAAAACACCTGATGCAGAAACATATTAAATGCACAACAGGAAGGTTAGCAAGCCAAATTCCATCCTATTTATCACCTGAATAAAAAAAAAATCACTGAAAAATTTGTCATGAACCAAAAACTGAAATCTTGTGGGTCCGCGCGGATGACCACAGCCAGACACTCCTTCCACAAGAACCACATGTAGCCTCTCAATATGACCCATTCAGACACAGAAGCAAGGGCACCCTGGTGCTGGTTTGCTGCTGTCTTTACTTGTGACTTTGTTAAAATCGCCAGCCTCAGCCTCAGTGCCACCTGACGAGCAGGGGCTCTGTGGCAGATGGCCCCACGTCCAGCACCGACTCTGTCTCCTTCTCTAAACAGGACTACACACACAAGGTTCCACTAGACTCGGCTTTTAAATCTTCCCTTTAACTACACAGCCATGTAACTATGAGTAACAACAAAACAAAAAATCAAATATTCAGACAGGAAAAGAAGAAAAGTACATGAACCTTGTCCTACTCCACAGGCAATTTACTCATAAAGCAACAGGAAAGTTATGATAACCTTTAAAATAACAGCAGCAACCATCTAACCTGTCCTTTTGAAATGCTTTCGCTCATCAGGAACATCTTCACCAGGCATGTTTTTTAGGAAATTGGCTGACAGGTTCCCCATAATTTCCTGCACCCTGACCCTTGCTCAGTCACACCATTTCCAGGGGAACAAGCCTGGAACCCTATTTAGAGACTGGTTTCCTTTTCACAACATTAAAAAAAAAAAAAAAGCCCCTCTGAATTCCAAAGAATAAGTTTGTGTTTTAAGTTTCCCACTGATCTTCGGAAAACATATGTACCATTATTTCATGCTATTGTGTAGTTCACCGTCCCTCTTGTCACAGGAGTAGCTGGCTTCCCATGAACTGTGGGCTCAGAGTAGACAGCAAGGCCCACACAAAGTCCCTTAATTCTTCACCAAATTTGTGCAGGGAGAACCAGCTCCATGTGACCTGAGCTCTGGGAGGTCCTCAGATGGTAACAGGCAAATATACAAAGACACATTTCCTTAAAGAAAAACTCAATTTCTGATTTCCCTTAGGAAAAAAAAAGTGTCAGGACCAGAATATAAAAGAACATCCAGAAATACAGCAGGTCTGAGAAAAAACTATTCTGTTCTGGGTTGAGACTCCAGCTCTTCCCAAATCTGCTTTCCTCCGCAGGCTCCGGGGGAAGTGTCACTGGGCCATCGATGTGGCTGCCCTTGTGAGCAGGTGACAAGAGCGTGTGGTGGTACAGGTACACCAACAGAAAGCCCAGGTGGAGGCCTTGTCCTGGACTCTGTGTCTTGGAGCCATCCCGAAGGAGAAAAATAGTACAGAAAGGACATGGGGACGCGAGATGACCCGTCTGGATCTCGGCATCCACTGACCAGCTTACTGGACATGCACCACTGCTGGCCAGAGAGGAGCTGCCTCAGGAGTGGCCATCCAAGTGACCATCCTGCGAGACAGCCGGGCACCACCGACTGCTCCCCGACACCTGCTGCCTCCACAGGCCCTGGCTCTCTGTTAGTCTCTCTGCAGGACAGAGATAGTCTATTCCAGGTCTGCGGGCTGGCAGCGACTGCTTTGGAGCTCTGATTCTAGATTCGTTTCGGAATCAAGAACACCACAAACCGCCCTGGCCAGCGTGGGTCGGGTGGTATGAGTGTCATCCCGTAACCAAAGAGCTGTGTGTTTGAATACCGGTCGGGGCCCACGCCTAGGTTGCAGGTCGGATCCCCGGTCCGGGCATGTACAGGAAGCAGTCAATCAATGCTTCTCTCTCCCATCAATGTTTCTCTCCTCTCTCCCTTCCTCTCTCTAAAAGCAATGAAAATAAAGATGTCCTCAAGTGAGGATGAAGAGAAAAGAAAAGAAAACCCCAAACCATGAAGAAGCCAGGCTGGCAGGAGTGGGGCAGGTACAAGAAAGAGCCTGAGTGAAGGAAGAAAGCTGTCACCAGGCGCTGCGGACACCGAGATGCCAAGCTGCCTGGTCAAAAAGCTACCACGGGTAGTCACGTGCATGTTTCAGAAAGCTACCTAGGCGGCCCCTGCATACACGTGCATGCATCACCTCACATGTGCACATGTCCTCTTATCTACACATCCCATATCGCACACTACAGGTGCACATACTCCCAATCCATGTGAACACATCTCAAACTCCACATGCACACACATGTCATATGTCCACATACACATATTCAAGACAACATACACCACATGTACACACACCCTCATATGTATAAATCCAAGACCACACACCACAACACACAAAAACCACTTCCCTAGTCTCTTTCCACCTGAATCAGCTCATGACTGGCCCCTGTCTGGAAGGCCCCGCATGGCACCACCTGACTCCAGCACACCTGGGTCTGGGAACACAAGGTCAATGACAACATCCCCGGCCACCTTGGCACCAGAAAGACATGTCCATCTGGCACTAAACACAGTGGAAGGGGCGACAAGGGCTCAAGAGGCTGACCTGGCCAGTCATCCCCTCATGCCCAGCTTCCCGGGGAAGGTGAAGGGGAGACAGCACTGAGTGTCTCCAGGGCAGGGCTTTTCCTGTTAGAGTCACACGTGCCCTGGGCTGACCGGCCCAACTGTGACCCCCGCTCCCTGATGGTCTCCTCGCCTGTGTGAAAGGCTCTTGAAACTCACTATAGATCCTCGGAATGAGGCTACATCCCACTTTCTCCCTTAAAACGCTCCCTCTCAAATGGGAAAAAGAAAAATCAATCAGGAAGGAAATCAAATAAAAGCCATAAAACACAGCCCTCGATTTAAACATTAAAATTTAATAACACACTCTAAACTGAAGGTGAGTTAAGTGGCATTTCCAAATGTCTAGAAGCAGGCAGCCTCTGGTGGGAGGGGTGCCTCACGCAAAGGCTCTTTCCGTAACTGCCAGGTCAGACAATGGCCGAAACGTCCACGTGGGCAGAGGAGGTCCGGACTGAATACTTCCCTGGCAGCTGTCCCTGTCCCAAAGCGGCTGATGAACATGTAAGGAGATGTGAGAAGGTAGGAGAACAAATGCCGCCAGCCTCCAGCCTGGACCTAGAAGAAATAAGGCTCCAGACTGTCCTCATCCACACCTAGCGCCACGGCCCAGCCGAGAGAGAACTGGAAACTCAGCAGCTCTTCCCCAAGGAGGGAAGGCGGTGAGCTCGCCTGCGGCGATGCCTGCTGTAGCTAAGCGAGAAGCCGGGAAAGGGACGTTTAACCTTCCTCGTAGGATGATCACAGGACGGGCTCAGCTCTCCCTCCACTCTGGTTTCTCTCTCTCACTGAGCAGCTTTGCACCACCCTTCCTGGCACTAAACTGCAGGAATCTAAAACTACAGCTGCTGAAACAGGGTCCCAGCACAGTTTACCTGCTAGAGTGTATGTGTCTCCTTAAAAAGAAGCTCAATTCCCAGGGCTGAGAACTGACTCTCCAGCCCATGCCCACACCCCGCCATGCCCACAGGCTCTTTAGAAGGGCAGGCCACAGGTCATTTGCGCTGTGGTTGAGGAGGTAGTGTAGGGGGACACCCCGGGCTGCTCCCGCGTCACCACAGTTCCCTCTGAGCAGCCAAGAGAAGGACCTTAACCATCGGAGGCCACAGACACCTGCCCACGAGGACCTGGTAGCCCACGAGCCACCCCATGATGTGATATCACCCAGTGTATTGTACACTCCCCCCCACCAAGAGAACCAAAAGCTGATAGAAACCATGGTTTTTTGTAAATTATGACACCAACAGCAAAACCCCACACGAAGGACCTGGAGAGGACACAGAACCACACCTCTGCAGGATGTGGGCTCTTCTGATGCAGGTTCTCAGGGGGTTACCTGTAAATAGGGCTCAGGTCGCAGCCTTGTACTTCCAGAAAGGTCAGACGGTGGGCCATTCGTCATTTCTCAATGTTTGTTAAAAATCTACTTTCTCCCAAAGCATTGTGTTGTCAACACAGTCCTGCCAGGTAAGCCAACAGACAAGGCAGAGCACACGCAGATGAGTACAGGTAGGGCAACAAACAAAATGTGGTGGTTCACACAGTCAGACCTAGCACATCTGGCTCAGGTAAGGAAGGCTTCACAGGGTACAGATGTCATGGTCAGAAGAATGCCTGTGTCCCCTGCAAAATTGATAGCTGAAACCTAACCCCCAGTGTGAAGGTGCTACGAGGTGTGGATCTGGAGAGGTGATGAGGTCATGAGGATGGAGCCCCCACGATGGGATTAGCACCCTTAGGAAAGACCCCAGAGCCCCCTCGCCCCTTCCTCCATGTGAGGTCACAGTGAGAAGGCACCTCTGTAAACCAGGAAGCAGGATCTCACCAGACACTGAATCGGCCCACACCTTAATCGCGGACTTCCATCCTCCAGACTGTGAGAAATGGATGTCTGTTGTCTCTAAGCCCTCAGGCTGTGGTGTTCTGTTATAATAGCCCCGGTGGACCCAAGACCCTAGAAAACCTGAGACGGAAGAGGACAGATAAGCATCTCCTTAGGGCTTCAGACAATGCCAGGATTTAGGACAAGACTGAAAAGAAATCCTTCCTTAAAGAAATTTCCGATCTAAATATGAACAGAGCCAAGTAGCATGGATGCAGAACTCGGGGAAGTATTCGGCATCAGAAAATTTCCTAAAGAACTAGACATAAAGTACGTTCCGAAAATAGCATTCAAGTGCCTCTTGGGCACTTTCATTTCTAATAATCCTAGAGAGAATAATTCTATAAAACCAAGATGCACAGCCATAGTAGTTTCACCAGCCAGAGCTTCAGCTGAGGTGTCCGCGGCCGAGAGCTCTGACAGCTCGCTAAACTGCAGCAGTGAGCCGCCCCTGGTGTAGCGCACAGGGCCCAGGAAGTGGGCTGAACAAGGTGCTTCTATACCAGTGCCACCCTGCCCTCGCAGGGCATTTGCAAATGCACCGCCAAGGTACAAATGCCATTGGAAACTGAGGGATGTGGTATAATATGGCAGTCAGGGGACTTTATAACACTAACTGCAAAACCCAATGATGACAAAACTGTGACCCTAAAAGAATGGGCTTGATCAACACTTAAAGATACTTAATCACCACAGTCAAATTTTGGGGGTGTGGGTATGGGTGAGTTTTGATTGTTTTCGATCAAACATTCCTAACTGCCCCAAAAAAGGGCAACGCAGTTTGCACAGCCAGGGAACAGCCTTTTGAAGAAACCCAAAAGACCCCGAAAAGATCATGCCCTCAAAACTGAGAAAGGTAATGGGGTAAAAAACACAGATATCTGGTAGAAGTGGCCCTGTTTTTTGGAGTCAAGGCTCAGCATTATTGGCACACACACGGGAGTAAATAAGGCCTTTTCATCAATCATTTCTAAGTTTCTACCTAATTTTCAAAATGTCTCTGGAGAGAAAAGGAACTCAATTGCGTTAGGCTTCCTTTAACAGGTAGAGAAAAGTTTCTAGAAAGGGTGTGTGGGGACTGTGTCCACGCAAACTTCTAATACCCAGAGGGGCTGCGGTCTGTCCTTGTGATTCAGCCACTAGTGCGGAACCACTAGGTTACACTCTTAGCATTTGTCGGTCATTTATCTGAGTGGCTGTAAAAAATTTTCAAACCAGAACCCAGAAAAACTTGTTCCTGTTTATGTCAAATTTAGTAAACAGATTTTTCACAAGTGAAATTTCCACTTTGAAAAACATTTTGAAAACACTTGGGAAAAAAAGAAAAAAGAAAGTAATCTTGCCATTTGTGACAGCAGGGATGGACCTTGAGGGTGTTATGCTAAGTAAAATAAGTCCGACAGGGAAAGGCAAATATGTTACGTTCTCAATTATATGTAGAATCTTAAAAAGCTAAGCTCATAAAGATAGAGAGTTGAGGTGAGTCCGGCAACCATCGATCTGTTCTTCATTCCTATGGTTTTGTCTTTTCCAGAATGTTACACAGGTGGAATTTTATGGCATGTAATATTTGAGACTGGCTTCTTTCACTCGGTATAATACCACTGAGGAGCATCTGAGTTGCTGTGGATATCGATAATTTGTTTGTTCTTACTGCTGAGCAGTATTCCACTGTATGGACGTACCACCATTTGCTCACTTATTCTCCTGTTTGGAGCAAGTACGAATAGAGCTGTTATAAAGATTGAGTACAGACTTTTGTTGAACATCAGCTTTCACTTCTCTAAGGGTAATTGCAAGAGACCAGCCGCTGGGTCAAGTGCTAAGCACGTGTTTACTTTTTAAAGAAACTGTCAAGCTGATTCCCAGAGTGGCTGCACTTTCTGACTTCCCACCAGCGATGTACAAGAATTCCAGTTGCTCCCATCCTCACCAGCACGTGGAATCATCAATGTTTTTTATGTCAACCATTCTAATCGATGTTAAAAGCATCTCATCGTGACTGTAATTTGCATTTCAGGAGGAGTAGTCATGTTGAATATTTCATGTGCTTATTTGCCATCCTTATATCCTTTTCAATAAAGTACTGTTCCAATCTTTTGCCCACTTTTAAATTAGGTTATGCGTTTTCTTAGTATTGCATTTTGGGGAGTGTGTGTGTGTATAAATGATTTCAGAATAAAGGGTATGATACAAATAACGCCCCTTTTTTATTACAAAATCTTATTACAAAATCATAAGCATGTAATTCTGTAACAACAATATCATGCTCAGGCACACCATATGACATTTTAGGTGAAACGTTCAAATTAAAACTATAAATTATTACACCCATATTATTATCCTGCCAACCACACTCAAGCAGGTGTTACTTCTGCCGGACCCTATATATCGATTGAGCAATTCCAAATACAAGTCCTTTCTAGGAGATGTGATTTGTAAATATTTTTCCCAGGGTACAGTTTGTTTCTGCATCTTCCTTAGCAGCATCTCTTGCAAAGCAGAAGTTTTCATTTTGATTAACTCCACTTATGTTTTTCCCTTTATGAATCATGGTGTCATATCTAATGTTTTGCCTAACCTCAGGTACAGAAGAGTTTCTTTTATGTTTTCTTCTAGAAATTGCATAGTTTCACATTTTACATTTAATGTACAGTCACTTGGAATTAACTTTTGCATAAGGTGTTTTTCCTTTCTTTACATATGAATGCACCATCCTTCCAGCACCATTTGTGGAAAAGACGATCCATTTTCCACTGAATTGCTTTTCACCTCGTCAAAAATCAATGGCAATATTGTGTGGATCTATTTCTGGACACTCTATTCTGTCTATTGATCCATGTTTTATTCTGAACATATTATAACTTACTACTTCCTTTAGTAAATGTCTCTTTGTGGGAAAAAGAAATAATTTTGTCTGGAAGCAAAAACAAACTAGTAGTGCTCTGTATGACATTACGCTTCTTGAAAGGAGATAGGAACAGCACAACCCTAAAGCAGATAAACGCTGCAACAACTCCCAGGCAAATACACACGTAACACCTGAGCACATTTAGGGGTAAAGCAGTTCATTTCCAAATAAATTTCCAAAGGAAATTCCAACAATTTAACAAGAAAATGAAGTCCATAAAGAACTACCGAAAGCCTTTTTTTTTTTTAAATCCTCACCAGAGGATATGCTTATTGATTTTAGAGCAAGGGATAGGGGGTGGGAGAGAGAGAGGGGGAAACATCAATCAGTCACCTCCTGTATGTGCCCCAGCTGGGGATCAAACCCGTAACCTAGGTATGTGCCCTGACTGGGGATTGAACCCACAACCTTCTGGTGTACAGAACGATGTCCAAACCAACTAAGCCACTGGCCAGGGCTGAAAATCTTTTAATTAAAATTGTAACAGAAACTATCCTCAGATTAAGACAGACCAACACTAACTAAATAATAAATACCTTGAAGGTGTAATATAAGAGGTAGCCTATTGATGGTAGTTTCTATACCAGTAGAGTGGCCCTTACAAACTATCTGATCTACAGGAAAATCAGATACTCTCTAAACAGTAGATCCTGAGGACAACTTCATATACCACATTGAGAGGCACTAAATTCAGGACCAGGGTAGGGGCTCAGGGCCCACCACATGAAGGTCTCACGCCAGGTGGCTTCTCAAGTCCATCAACAAGAAAACTCAAATGGGACCAAGAGCAAAAAAAGGTAATTATTGGGGGAGACATAAAACCAGTGCATGGTCCCAAAAAGGATCTAAAACAGAGTACCGCCTCAAGTGGGATAAACTGTGACTCAAAATACAAGGTTCTTAGAAACACACAGCTCTGTCGGTCATCCCTGGAAAGGCTGGAATTGTGAGCGCCCACACTGGTCGTCTTCCCTTGATGATGACCCTCAGGTGACAAAAGGCCCTGCAACTCCTTTTAGCCAAGGCATTCAATGAAGAGCTTTGATGGTGACTCTGAGGCATATGGTGCATCAGACAATACATGTACCAGCTTTGATTCACTCACATTTAGATTAAACAGGAGAACTCACCCTAACCAACCAAGAGAAGAGTTTACTACAATCTTTAAACAAACACAGAGCCAAAAAAAGCCCATCATCTATTCCTAATACAAAATTCAGGCCCCTTGAGTTAGATGGGTTATTTCCATTTCCTTGCCTTCAGAACACTAGAAATCAAATTAAAAATAGAAGAAGGAACCTGGAAACGCTACTACCAAAATGAGACTCAGCTATCTAACAGCAATCATTCTGATGAAGCTTTTATTAGAGAGGAAACAGTCCCACCTTAAGACAGGAATATATATGCACACCAACGTGCACCAACTAACACTATCAGAACGTTAGTCAACTACATCCTCTTTATCTCACCATCATAAAATAGTGCAGAATGATACGCTGACCACTCTGTGGGAAACCCGCAGGGTGTGGCCACACTTTGGTAACAAACATACTAGAATGTATGTATTCAGAATGTTGTCCCTTTTGAAAGGACCACCAGAGAAAATTATACATTTAGCCCAAAGAGTTCATGACACGGCACCCAACGTTTCCGGAAATGTTCCTTATGCAACCTATTCCTTCCAGCTCAAGTAACCTAAAACAAAATTCATAAAATTCTTTGAACTGGGCAAGACTTCAGGTATCTCCTTATTTATTCAGCTATCTCCTTTAAAGTTCAGGTCCAAATAATATGGTAACAATATGTAAAATAATATGGTTCCCAAACCAATGGTCTTTTCATAGGTTGTATCTTGTGTCCCCTATGACACATCCTCATTCTATGAAAAATTAACTTTGTAAATAGTTGAGAGAGAGGCAGAACTATTTCTAGTGAGTTAAACGCCAGGTACGGATACAAATTATTGTGTCTGGCTTTTCACATGTGGTCGATAATTGGGGCTAAAGGGATGACAACCTCAAGAATCTGACCCCTTTAGGAATATGGGCTTAAAAATGGAGAAAACCACCCTGGCTGGTGTGGCTCATTTGGTTGGAGCATTGTCCCATAAACCAAAGGGTCACGGGTTCGATTCTCGGTCAGGGCACATGTCTAGGTTGTGGGCTTGGTCTCCAGGCAGGGCGTGAACAAGAGGCAACTGATCAATGCTTCTCACATTGATGTTTCTCTCCCCCGCCCCTTTCCCTCTCTCTAATAATCAACACACACATCCTCAGGTGAAGATTTAAAAAACAAAACAATACAGAAAAGATTCAGTGTCACAGAAAGGGAAGTAGACTTGGTCAGCACTGCTACTCCTTCTCGGAGCTGGTACCCACAGGACACCCTTTGAGCAGGCAGGGGTTCCTCCTCCCCTCTCTGGATCCTGAAGGAGAGGAGGGAGGGGGTGGAAAACAAAGGCCATCCTTCTCCTCTCTGCTCAACCTTGTCTGGATATTGCAGTCTTCCAGAAACCTCCCATTCCCGGAGGAAAGACTTACTGTCTTAGAAGCCACCACCCTTGGCAATTCCATTCTGGGGGCTCAGTGACCAGAATTGGCTCCCACTTTCTGCGATCACTCAGAGGGAAGTCCAATTTTACAATCACAATACACAGGCAGAACCTGAGGAGCTGAAAGGAAAACAGCCTCGACCTCCTGGATCTGCCAGGACCTGCACCCTTCCTCCTTCACTGCACATTAATTACACCTGAGTCGTGGAATCCCTCCCTACTCTGTGCTTCCAAAGGGACCCACGACAATAGTCTAAGAATGGTTGGGCCAGAGCTGAACAAAGTGTCCGCTCTTACCTTTCACTTGTGGAGGGTCAACGCCGCAACATGGATTCCATGCATTTGATCACTAAAACCAAAATAATTAGCTTCCTTTGTCACAGCTGACACAGGCACACTTCCGTTATTGTATAATTTGTAAACTAACCTCTCACACCCACTCCTGAATCTTTTAACACCATATTCATGCCTATATTTTTTTCTCCACATAACCGCCAGACACTTACCATTTGCAGAACAAATAACAACATTCTAATTATTCTGAAAAACAAAGAACACCATCGATTTGCACAGAAGCTGCCAAATCCCAGTTGATTTGAGCCTTGCACAGAAAGGCATGCTGGTGACTGAATAAAATTTCCCTTTTCATCTGTTCATCTTAAGTCAGATAGAAGCACTAAACCAATGAAACAGAAACATGGGAAATATCAAGGCAAAAAATATCAAGTAAAAACTCTAGGGATAAAAAGAAAAACTACAATATCCTATATATTCCTCACTCGCCTCCCCCAACATTTAAGGACATCAAGACAATGAAACTGGGACCTTTGTCAGAAACCCACTCAGCATTTAATAAACCCTCCATGCTAACAGGGCCTTAAGTAGAAGGTTACTAAGTCACCCCACAAAAAGCATCTGAAGTGAATCTACAGCAATGTACTTCATATGAAAGTGTGTCCCATAAATGGTGAACCTCCTCATGCAGTACGTTTTTACATTTCAGTGAAGAACTATGTGCCCACCTAAAAGCAGAGGTGGAAAACAACAGTCAAATATAACTTCACACTTGAAGTGAAGAACCCAGTGGCCATTTAAGAAGAAGAAAACAACATCATGGCCATATATTTGGGGGTGTTAAGGAAATGCAGTTTCTTTCTCTTCTAAATGTATAACTTCAAATCCTCATATTTCTGTATAACTTACTGAATTGGCAGAAACATTAGTAAAATATATTACAAACTTAGGATCTGAGGAACATTTGGATGACTTTAGGCTCTACATTTGTGGATAGAAGCCTAAAAGAAAATGGTTCTACATATATTATGACTAAAATATGTCCTTTTGTATGGCTGTAATCAGAGTTCATGTTGGTTCAATGGCAGATAATGTTATCTCATTATAACATATTCTTATATTATATTTTAAAAGGAAATCCTGAAAAATTGAAGCCTCAAATAGACACCTACTCCAAATAATACTAATGCCGATCAATTTTAAAATGGGTGAGTTATGGTATGCTCACATGTAGAATACTAGACAGCAGTGAACACCAAATAAACCAGAGCTACAGGCATCAACTGGGATAGAGCCAATCATATTTTATGTTCATTAAGGGAACTCACTAGACGGAATTCATCTATCAGATGTTTGCTTGAAAAGGGTACTGTTAACTCAGCAATTTAAAAATCATAATCAGCAACACTGTTAGGAATACATCTGAAAAAAAAGCAAAACAATGTATGTCATTCAAAGTTCTTCATCAGTTCTAACTATTACAATAATAAGTCTAAAAATTTTCAGCTTTGTCCCCCAACTCTTGCTTTGACGAGCTTCAGGATAACCACCATGGAAAAATAGCTCTAATTAAGTTATATGGAATCGAGACAGGCTGAGCCTTGCTGAGCCTTGCGATTGCAGACGACAGCTAGATGGCATAATGCAGGCTTTGAAGAAGTCCGGCTACGTGGCTGAAAGGAATGTACGCTGGTAATCCAGGTCTGCTCTGAGAAACCGTTAAAGGTGACCTGCCTTGCCGATCTGGTTCCTTCCCCTTCCGGGGCCCCTGATGACCTTTCTGCTCCTTCTGTTATTTGGTCCTTGCCTCTTAAACCTTCTAAAAGGTTTCTGTCTTCCAGGCTTCAACAGTTTCTCGTGTAAAGCTGACAGTCACACAGGACAGTCAGCCAATCTTAACTCCTGAGACACTAGACTCAACATCATATCCACCCCTAGATCAAGCCTGGGTTCAGCCTCTGTCAGCAGGAAGTAGCTTCACAAGAAAAGACCTTCAGGCCTTAGCCCTTAAGATTAAGGAAGATAAAATCCCTCAGAGGGGAATGACGCTGGGTAAGCCTCTCCTAGATAAGACTGGTTGCTCCTCAAAACCTGCACCAATCAGCACTAACAGCCTCAGGAAGCAGCTTTATCAGTGAAGAGACTCTCTCCCCTCTAACGTGTTTGAGGTTGAGCATCAGAGTGACTGCTGTATTACCTTACCCTCATTATAAAAGTAAAACACACACCCCTGGGTGAAGGAGATCTGACATGCTAATGAGACATGCCACACACGAAAAAACATGTAGTTACACTGCCCAAGTGCCAGAGTCCCCACCTCTACACACTTAGACATCACAGTTAGATGTCATCTTTCCTGCCTCAACTTAAAACTGTTGCTCAGCTTTTCTTTGGGTGCAACACCTTTTTTATCTTTGAATATTATTTCCCTTGCATGCACGCACAAGGTTTTGTTTTTTGTTATTTATTTATTTGTTTGTTTGTTTATTTTTAGAGAGAGGGAGAGGAGGGAGAAAGAGAGGGAGAGAAACATCGATATGAGAGAGAAACATCGATCAGTTGCCTCTTGCCCATGCCCTGGCTAGAGACTGAACCCACACCCAGGCATGTGCCCTGACCAGGAATCTAACTGGTGAGTTTTTGCTTTGTGGGACGATGCCCAACCAACTGAGTAACACCGGCCAGGGCATGTGCAGGCTTTTTTAATAACCCTCTCACCTGAGTTCTGCTTTGGTGGTGAACTCTTGATTTCCATCTCAGAAGTTCCCAAGAGCCCAGGTGGTTCAATAGTAGAATTCTCACCTGACATAGGAAGATAGGGTTGATTCCTGGCCAAGACAACCGGCTTTATAGCAATCTCTGATGATGACTTCTGTTCTGGGAGATCACAAGAACCCAGGGTGTCATTAACAGAATCATGATCTGAAGGCTGACTAGCTCCACTCCCCTCACATGTATCTACAAATCATGGAAACATCTAAGCACAACTTGGATTTGTGGTTCTCCATAATCTTCAGTCCCATATTTACTTGGGTCTCTAAGAACTTCCATCTCCTGCTGATCTTCCTTCTTGGCCAATCCCATGTTCATCTAGGTTTCCACCCCTTGCCCTCCCTCATTCAATACCTCCACCTGGGTGGTTGACCCTTATCTTGGCCTAACTCTACCCTGAGAAATCAAAGCTCTTCATCTTCCAAGCCCAAGGACACCCATGTCTTGGGTACCAGTAAGAAAATGTTTCCCCACTGATGATATATGTTGTTTGCCTAACATGACTGAATTAGCTCCTCCACACTGGTCATCCTGCCCACATCCCACTGGACATTTCTTTTTTTTTTAAAGATTTTATTTTATTTTTTTAAAGAGAAGGGAAAGGAGGGAGACAGAGAAGAGGAGAAATATCAATGTGTGGTTGCCTTTCATGCGCCCCCTACTCGGGACCTGGCCCACAACCCAGGCATGTGCCCTGACTGGGAATCGAACCAGCAACCCTTTGGTTCACAGGCCAGTACTCAATCCACTGAACCACACCAGCCAGGGCCCACTGGGTATTTCTGTTACCAGAAAGGGGACGTGGCCCTGAGTGGGTCTGCCTAGGGCCAGCCAATAATGTGTGGGTCCTTGACTTCGTGTAGGAAAGACTTCACAAGTCCCAGTGAGTTTATAGGTAAGTTTATTAAAGCTGAGAGCAGTGAAACAAGGAAGGGCTTAGGATAGAAGCAACAGTAGAGGGACTAGGTGGGGAAATGAGCCTACACTGGGCTGCTTTGGCTCACTAAGAAGTCAGGGGAAAGGGGCCTTGAGGTCAGGGTCAGGGGGTTAGCCTGAGATAAGCTGCCACTGCCCGTTGCTGCCTGGTTGCAAGCTTCATTGGGTCCCTTAGAGTTTAGGAGATGCAAACCTGTGGAGGGAGAAGAGCGGGAAGGCAAGATGTTAGTGTGCTCCCAGGAGGGAGAGCATGTACTCTGGGACCTTGGTTTTGAGGGGTTTTAAAGGCTGGGTGCCGCACTGGCTGGTGTGGCTGAGTGTACTGAGTGACAGCCTGACAGCCAAAGGGTCGCAGGTTCAATGCCCGGTCAGGGCACATGCCCGGGTTGCGGGACAGGTCCCCAGTTGGGGGGCGTGCAAGAGGCAACTGATTGCTGTCTCTCTCACACACTGCTGTTTCTCTCCATCTCTTTCTCCCTCCCTTCCCCTTTCTCTAAAAGTAAATAAATAAAAGCTTTAAAAAAAGAAAGTCTGGGAGTTTAGGAGAGGTCTTAGGGGAGGATCTCAACAGAAGATTCATCATCTTTATGATGATGTGCCAAAATGAGATTTATTCCCTTAACTTCATCTGTCTTTATGTATGGTTGGCAAATGGCACTACTGGATTTCTGTTATCTGTCTCCCTGAGTAGGATGATTTAAGCTATTTACTCTTAAGCTATCAGATGTTTGCTTGAAAAGGGTACTGTTAACTCAGCAATTTAAAAATCATAATTAGCAACACTGTTAGGAATACATCTGAAAAAAAAGCTAAACAATGTATGTAATTCAAAGTTCTTCATCAGTTCTAACTATTACAATAATAAGTCTAAAAATTTTCAGCTTTTCCCCCCAACTCTTGCTTTGACAAGCTTCAGGATACACACCATGGAAAAACAGCTAACATCTGATAGCTTAGGTGGGGGAGAAGTATAAACCATTTACTCTTAAGTGTTCTTAGTTAGGGAAGATACAATTTTGCGATTTACTCTCAGATGGCTGCAAACTGCTTGTTTAACTATCTGTCTCAGTTTCCTTATTCCACTTGTCCTGGCTTACTAACCTGCCCCATGTCTACCTGAGATGTCCCCGCAATCTCAAACAACATTCCCCCCAAACAAAATTTATTATCTCCTTCATTGCCTCCCCTAAATCCCGCCTTCCTCCTACCTTCCTTGTTGGAAAATGATATTATCATCCAACCAATTGTGCCAAACTGAAAAATTTTAAAAAATCAGTCTTAGTTCCTCACTATTCCTTTCTAAGACCTTCAAATCACCACAGTTCCCATTTCACCTTCCAGTGATCTCTCAGCCATCCCCTCCTCTCCAAACTCACCACCTTGTCTCTGGTCTTATCATCTCTTGCCTAGTTCACTTCATAAGTCTGCTTCACAAGTCCTGAAGGCCATTAGGTCCATCCATCACCAACCTCTTTCATCAGTGAAACTCAACTGCCATCTGTCTGGTTTAAACCATTTAAATGTCCCCCCACTTACAGGATAAAGTCCAACTGCCCACCCATCTCACCCTTTCTTCCCCAGCAGGACCCACTCCCGACCACTTTCTATCCCTTCTCAAGATGCCTAGCCCAAAATCCACCTTCTCTCATTCACAGTATACCCCACTCTCTCCTCATGCCTTGAGCTTTAGCCCTGGAATGTGTTCTATTCTGTTCAAGGAAATCTCTCTCATTCAATCTCAATCTCTTCCCCGCCTCCATCCCGGCCCCGCCCTGCCCCCAACCCAGAGGATCAGCTGGGGACCATCCCCTCAGGAGAGGCTTTCAACCCTCTACCCATAACCTCCAACCTTCTCTAGCAAAGTCAGGAGGTCCTATCTCCTGGGGCAAGAATCTAAGATAACTCAAATAGCTCCTTGCTGGCTAAATGCCCTGGGCAAGGTCCTCAGCCTCCAGTTTTTATCTCACTTGACCCATAGATCTGAAGGATTAAGGAGAGGGCAGTTACACAGTGCTCAGGGCGCTGCCTAAATGCAGTCCCTGCTGAAGAAGTGAAGCCTGAGGGTACATACCTTCCATTACATGGCCCCACTGCACTGCATTTTGGTCATCTCCTTGGCTGACCCACTAGAGGGACAACCTGTGAGAGGGTTCTGCCATTCGCCCTTGCACGCCCAGATCAACATGAGGCCTGGCACATACG